>OX375868.1:16929007-17025209 GCA_947359475.1 Heligmosomoides polygyrus bakeri
CCAAAAAATGCCTTAAAATAATTCTGCCGAGAAAGCTCTACTCACCTCTCCAAAATCAGAAGGAACCATGTGTTAGAAATACGGCGGGTTGTGTAGAATTTCCCTGTGAGGTTGTGCCTTGAAGTAAAGGAGGTCGAGGCATGTTCCCGACGCTGTTCTATCTCTAGGATCTCTGGCTAACGTGAAGTTGGGTGGCGTTGAGTGACGCAATTGATTTGGTCCCGCCATCCAACGTCTCATGGTCAGTAAAGCATCACTTTTGAATCCCGTTTGCTAAACTAAATAGCCTTCTTTCCGTGAAGCCTAGCCTTTGAGTGTGGTTCGTTCAGAGAACCCAACCTTTGTCATCGTTTTTCAAGAAGTCTTTTTATTCTAGGCGAAAGAGTAGCAATCAGTACCAATTTGGAATGCTGTTCGACATTGCAAAATTAGTATTGTCCGAGTCCCCTTGGGGTGGTGACCAAAACGACGAGGCCTTGCGGTATCCACGTGTCTCTAGCTATCTCATACAGTGCTTTGAGCACGTCCAAGTGTCGCCGAACAATTCACTAGTGATTAAATTGAGTTTGGTTTTTAGGCTTTCGCACGTTGCCTTCTTCTGCAGCAGAGGTTTGCTAGAGAGAAGTCGACCCTCAAAAGAAATATCTCCGGCCTCAAATCGCCAACAGCCCACTGTGGAGCATCCATCATCCTTGAATGCTGCGCGGATATTTGAGACAGCGGTCTTCGCTGCGTGGCTTTGAAGGAATTATAGTATGCTGTTACCCATGAAAGCCAGCGTGGTGGAAGTCTATTCAAGGTGGGGGGGGGGGGCCGGTTCCATCCTCGTAGGAGCCAATATCCTCTTACGCATTCACGACATCACAATGATGTGCGGAAATTTTTTCGAGAAAAGCGGAACACGCAATACAGAACGGAAGAGCTCAAAAAATGAGCGGAAACCGAAATACGAAACATAGAAACGAAAACAGCTCAAAACTCTCTACTTCGTTCAATTTTTCATAAATATATATCCATAATGGTAGCAAAAACTAAGTTGTTGTCAACGAATTTAAGAAGCGGACAAGGCAGCGTGGGACTTTTTACCAATATCATACAACAATAAAAAATTCTTGTAATCGTATCAAAACTGTGATGAATTTTTAAACATAACTAGGTGAGCAAAGCGAAGTTTATGCAACTTTTGTGTAAATAAATAGGAGGAAGTTGTTCTAAACACAATGAACCCAGCTAGCGAGTAGGATTCCAGAGATTTCGCCACTCATGACACTTGAGCGGTCTTACTAAATGCCCCGGATCTACCCTAATTGGGAGAGGGCAGCATTGAGGTTACAGTTGCGACCAGCACCCACAACATGACACCCACCATGGGTTCGCATGGGTTTTTTGTATCAATTGGTAGTAGCTGAAGCTGCGGACCAAGTGCAAAAGAGGGGATGGAGAACAAAGACACCACATGCCCTCCTCCGACTAGGACAGATCAAATATCCCCTATGGAAAGCAATCTTAGCAACCTAAGAGTGCTTACAGAACAAGAGTGCACACAAAATTCTGTGCGTTAATTTTTTAACGAAATTTTTTGACGGAAAATATTCGTTAAATTTTCGGTAAATTGTTAAATTTTGTTAAAAAATACCATTAGCTGCAAACCATTATTTCAAGTGGAAAAAATCAAGGGAAACCTTATACGCTTCGACTTCAAGGAGACCAGCTAAAGTTTAAGGAATGGAGTGTACCAGTGCAATGTAAAATAAACAGTTCAACATCAACAAACGCAGAATAGTAAACAAGCCTTCAGCAACAGGTTATGTACAGGGTGTGAAATAGGAATAGATATGGAACTATCATTCAAGATGATCACCGTCCAGGCATCCTAAACTGTGCGATCAGGAAGAACCCGGAGCTCCCCTCTTTCCTAATTCTTTGCGAAACCTCTTTGTGTGACTATTCTAATACGATCTCGATGCGGGCACCAGCCCATTAAGTACAGAAAGAATTAATAAAATAAAATTAAAAGCCTATCGGTGGAATGTTAGCACGTTGTCGAACGCACGATTTTTGCGTGCCTGGTGCGTGGAACCAATCCTTTATTTGCAACGTCGGGCCTTCTTGTAGCCGTATTCATGGGCGTTCCCGGGATCTTCCCGGCTTCCCACGGGAACTGACCGAGGCGAGAGAGCGAGGCAGGAAAGAGAGGCGAGAGATGATGTCGCTATGATATCGCTTACCTCCCGCTCCCGCCGCTTCATGAATACGGCTTTTGGTGCCACCTCCTGGCCTCTGTTCCTCCTATCTATCCCCATCCCGATACCTCATTCAGGTCGCTCTCTCCTGATCGCTGTCGGTTCTCCACCCTAGAAGCCTCCCTTCTACTCTTGCTCCTTCAGTGGTCTTCCCATGCTAATGGCACGAAGTCGGCTTCTAAATCTGGACGCTCAGAAGCGCGCGTAGGTGCTGTTGTATTAAGCAGCAAAGGGCTGCGCTTCCCCTGCTGCAGCAGCATCCCACGTTCAATAGCAAATTTTGCCCGCGCCGAAGATGATGCGGCGTATCTTATTTAGGTTAGATCACTCAACCGCCCCCGCTGTGGATTATGCGGCATATCTCACAAGGTTAGATCACTGAAACGTCATCGACCACTAACTCAATTATATAGTGGTAGAAAATAAGGGAAAAAGATAAGCATGCTCTGGATAAGGAATGTGATTTCTGGTTCCAACACTCAAACACCTTGTAGCCCCATACTATTCGATAGTGCATCTTACTTTGATACTTTGATGGTCCTTTTGTCGGCTGAAGGTCTTCTCAGCGGGGACCACAACTCTTCCAGACCGCTCGATCTCTGGCTGCTTGCATCCAGTGAGGCAGACTCCGCACTCTGAAAGATCTTGAGAATGAGTCTGCCCATCGCGTTGGCGGTCGTCCCAGTGGTCTCTTATGGTCTCTCGGGAGCCATTCTGTGACACGGAGACTCCATCTATCGTCCTTTCGTCGAAGCAGGTGTCCGGCCCAGCGATATTTGGACTTCTTCATGTAGCAGCGGGTCTGCTAATTGCGACTTCTCCCGTAGCTCCGAGCTTCGTAGGCCTTGTTGCCATTGCTGACGAAGGCTTGTCCTCAGAAGACATCTCTCCAGTGCACGATGATGATGTTAATGATGTAGGTACAAGAACGCTTGAAGTGCAATGTGTTTAGTGGTCGGGGAAATATTTCTCGCTGCGTAGAGGACTTGCGATGGGACAGCGTTTAGCTTCAACCTTGGCGATCTGCTTTATGAGCAAAATTGAACAACCAGTACTGGAGCGTCATCCCATAATGTACTGTCGATATATTGATGACCGTTGTATTATAACGACAACCCAGTTCGAAATGGACGAGTTGTTCAACATTCTCTATGCACAATCTCAGTACATTAGGTTCACCCGAGAAACTCCTTGTGAAGGCTGGCTACCTTATTTGAACACTCAAGTTAGGGTATCAAACGGTGTTTTTAATGTGAAGTGGTGCCCTAAAGGCAGCTCCAAGTACATCAAAGTCCATGCAAAATCCGCTCACCCTCTTGCAGTCAAACATGCTGTGCTTCGCAACATGTACAGAACGGCAGTGGGTGTGTGCACGGGACATGAGGAGCAAGAAAGAAGAGCCACGCATGCTGGCCTCCAATATTGCGCGTCTCAAGGGGTACGAACGAAGACAACGAAGTAGCCGGATGGGATACAGACATGGTGAAAATGCGCGGGAAAACAAAGTATGTCTCCAACTGTCCTTCATTTCTGACGAAATCACGCTAGCTATACGTCTCTGCCTAGTGCGAGCAAACTTGGACGATGAAGTTGTGCTGGCTAATATACCAGGAAGCAATATAAAATGGCTCCCAGTTCGCAATAGGCTTTACGATCGCTCAGGCATAATGAGAGACAGTGTGGTATGCCCGTATGGAAGGAATGGAGACTGTGCGCAGAAGGGCGTTGTTTACCAAATTGAGTGTCTAACCTGTGGCGAGCTATACATAGGTGAAACAGGGGGGCACTAAGTGTCCGCATCGGGGAACATCTAGCTGGTAAGCAAAAGCGGAGCTTACTAACCTCACTAGGTAAACATCGAGAGGAAGCCCACGGTGGAGACGGTTTTGGTATATTGTGCACTGTGTTATTATGTGAAAGTGATATTGGAGCCAGAAAGACTCTAGAGGCTTTTTGGATTCGAGAACGTAACCCAACCATGAACAACCGAAACGAGTGCATATCGATCACCAGTGAGTTTTTGCCGTTCATTCCGTTGTGTGGGATATGAGACCATATAGATTTGTATATGGTAGGTCTCATTTGCTCTATGGTAGTCCATTAACTGAGCTTTCACTTAGTGCTGGTGGAATTACGGTGTGTTTGGTTTGTTTCAGTAGGATTCACCTTGACACTCTTAGGAATTCTTTGAATCTGCCTGAGTTGGAAGCCTAAGTCTTTGCCGAGATGAGTGCCTGATCTTAGGCTTCGCACTTCATTCAGTCCTTTGAAAACGACCAAATTGTCGAAACGTCAGGCCGAAGTAAACGTTCCATCATATCAAACGTGCGTGGCACAGAAGTGTTGAAACAATTTTAACAGACAATATTTTAAGGCGCTGCGACTTTTCGATCAACCTAATAAAAAGGTTTGCCTACGTGACCACAAGGACTTGCGGGTATCACGATAAGCGAAAGTCGCTGCTTTTTCGTTCACAGAAAAATTTGGATGGACGGTAACGTCAAAAGGAGTAGGATTTACTTTTAGATGAAAATGAGAATGGAACAAAAACCGAGAATCTCCAAGAAACACGCTAAGACACATGACAAAGTATCATCTCTTTTACATAGAAAACAATTTATATGTTCTTTTAGAGAAACTGAGAAGATTCCAACTCTTTGCCAAGCGCAAAATGAAATCATGCCGACG
The DNA here is from genome assembly GCA_947359475.1 of Heligmosomoides polygyrus bakeri. Taxonomy (NCBI): domain Eukaryota; kingdom Metazoa; phylum Nematoda; class Chromadorea; order Rhabditida; family Heligmosomidae; genus Heligmosomoides; species Heligmosomoides polygyrus. Next base: position 16,933,939 of record OX375868.1, read on the forward strand.
TTGATGACAGCTGATCATGCCTGCATCTTGGAAACAGAGATGTAGAGTGCGCTCTTTATCTTTTTCTGTTGTCAATTGTTGTTAACCGAATTTTTTTTGTTGTGTCTATAGAATTCGGATGTAGCGAGAGCTCTACAATCTGTGTGTAACGAAATCTAAAACTGACACAGAACGTCCACACTTATCTGCGTCTTCTATCCATTTCCTTTATATAATCAATGTATAATTTTGCTCTCACCTTAAAACGCGTGTAAGGAAAAGGACGTGTGCAGAAAAAATATACTCTGGGCAAACATTTCCTGCAAGGTAGCCCAATCTTTAAATATTATAATTTTATTAAGTTGAATTACATGACATGGCTTGCTTGACATCACAACGTTTTCCAGAATTATTCCTGGAGGACTCGGACTTTATTATTTTTCTCACGGTCCGTGTAAGTATTTTGGATCGATGGTCTGCTATGTTGCGTAAGTTTCCTCATAAGCATAATTCTTAATTCTAATAGTGTAAAGCTGAATTGACTCTTTGTAGCAGTATTTTTCTATCGTTTTATTTACGCATGGCATTGTTACTCCTTCCGCGCAGAAGTAATAGGGAGGGTGGGGGGGGGGGGGGGGGCAAAAATAATGAGACACCCCATGCCGTGTCCACATATCTCGTGGCTGGAGTCTGGTTTCGTGCTTGTCGTATTTGTATGTTTGTATGCTACTTACTGAAGCTCATCTGAGAAGTTACCATTTCGGCCCTTTCCAGAAGCATGCCAAAACCCCAGCCTGTCTCAGGCCGATACCCCAGTCTGACGAGTCGACCTGTGTCGCGCAAATCTCCCCCAATTCTCAACCCCGAGCAGCCTGGGCTCAATATTCACGCAAGATGAGAAGTACGTCTTCTACCTTAACCCTGCCAAGCAGCGAGTCTGGGTGAGGCCTGGTGAACTGTTACCGACCTTCGTTCGGCGAGATGTTCACGGCGAGAAACATCTTTGGAGCTTTTGGGTCTGCGCCCATGGATCGGTTTACAGGAAGCTGTTTCCCAAGAGCACCACGATGAACTCCAAGGCCATGGTGAACGAAATAGAAGAGATGGGCCGGCGATTCGCTCTTATTCATTCGCAGCGGTTCAAGAAGGTTCTCCTCTTCGACAACGCCGCACCCCATCGGGAACAAGTAAGAACGGATAAGCTTGGCCAGCTGGGTTACGTTCACATGCCTCACCCACCGTATTCGCTGGACATCTCTTCATGCGACTACCACTACTACTTGAGCCTACAGGACTTCCTAGTCGGAAGGGACACAAGAACCCAAGCAGTCCTTGACAACCATATCGAGCAGTTGATCAACACCTGGTCCAAGCAGTTCTGGAAGGATGGGATCAGGAAGTTGGCTGAGCGATGGCAGCAAGGTCCTTGCCCTTAATGGCAAATACATTCCTCAGCATCGTTGAGTTGTAATTGAGTTATAAAATGATAAAGATTTTTTTCATTTTGTCTCATTATTTTTGCCCCCCCCCCACCCAATAGATTTTTGTTGATTTGCAAAAGTCGCGTAAACCTGTGAAGGATAAGTGTTGGCATTCTTCAAGATGGACGTTGTTAGAAAGAAAAGAAGGAGGCACTCTTGCAGGAGGAGTCTCGTATAAGGTGAGATTTAAAATTCAGTCTCGAAGCGTTGCGGCGGTATGGAGTTGTAAATACCGATTTCCTGTGTCGCTTAATCGTTATTGGCAGATTTTGTAACTCCGCATCGCCCGGCAACTGAAGTATAAACCTCGTCCAACTCAACAATTATATGGAACGCTTTCTTGGATTACGGAGAGGTCGCAGTCATAAATTCTGCAATCATTTCAGATACAGTTTTCTGTTGCATTGCTATTCACATTCCATGTGTAGTTTATTGTTTTCATTCTCATATCGCTACTATATCTTGGGTAATGGTACGCCAAAAGTTCGAACAGTAATTATTATTATTGTTCTCTTATATTTACCATCTGTTTTTCAGTTTGTAAGTTTTTCTGCAACTAGTTATACATTTCGGAGAGCAGATGCTAATTGCATTTTATAACAAATCACGAAAATGAAAGGAAAAAAGAAGGATAGAAACACTGGGAGCACAAGAATAAAAACAGAGGAGTGGTCACTATGAACTACGGCTCTAATCAACTGTGATGCAGAAGGCGCAAAGTTCTGTTATCTGAATCTGTCTTCTTCACTATAAAAAGCGGTTTATGTATTAGGATGTCCAATTTTTTTCAGACAAATTCAGTGCGAGATGTTTCGTTAGCAACCTTGTTACAAACCAATATAATTTAACAAAATATTTTGTATCACATATACCGGACCTTTCCGGTTGATCTGATGATCAAATTCCCGTAGACGAAAAACTCCGAGGACGTGGACAGAAAAAAATATTGATAGAGCCTTCGACCTCCTTCTTATCAGACATTTTGTTAGGGTGGTGAGAGACGAAAGTGAACGCAACACATGATAGCTAATGGGTGCAAGTTCAAATGGGTATGATGGATATGGTAACTTCAATCCTGAGTTCTTCCTGCCTTTACTGGGTGTTCTTAGCTGTGTGTAGTCTGGCGTTATCCATGAGGAGAAGAACAGTTCTTTTCTTTTGGGGGCCTGCGTTTTCGCAGAATTTCACTCATCTTCTGTGATTTCTGCAGTGCGACATATGCTCGAGCTTACATAGAACCCAGTTATAAACGACATTAAATAGGTACTGCTCAGAGACCTGCCCGCTGAAGCGTTCAGCTGACAGGAGTATGTTCTGCTGGATCTCACCATTGCACTTTGTCTAATAAAATTTCGGACAGCCTCAGTACACTGTTAACTCTATAGTAATAGGAAGTAAATCATTGATACAAACACAAATAAGAAATTCTTTAAAAGCATTATTGATGCTCAAAAATATTAGAACTGTTTTGCAGGTCTCCTTTAGTTTTGCCAGCGACAATGCTGATGAGGTCAAAGTTGCGATAGCTGCGAGATTCGGCTACAATATGAGCGGCGAGTGCGTTAGCGGCCATCTAGATATCCTTGAATGGAAGACGCTGTTCACGATTCTCAATACGACGACAATTGTGGCACCAGAATACGTCGCTATCCTTTTGTTGATAAGAAAAATTGCGTCAAAGCTGAACAGCGTGAAGACTATATCGGAGAATTATCGACAGCTTCACTCTCAGCTGCTCAAGGTAACTGCTCGTTTGTCATCGTGCTCAAGAGAAGGATCTGAAGCTTAAATCTAGCGAAGGGAAGCGAGTCATATAAAAAATCTCTATACAAACAGAACAAATTTACTTATTTAATTGATTAGTGCAAAATGTACAAAGTTATGTCTCTTTTGTCAAGGCGTTAATCCAAGCGAGTAGGAAGCCATCAAATTCTGCCATGGCATCATGATGGCAATTCCTGACGGCAAGCGGCGACAGGCATTTCAAGAGCGCTTCCTGTATTCGGATCACCGGCGTAACGGATGATAGTCACGGTTCATAAAAGGAAGCGCAAAGGCTTGATTCTCGACAGATGCTATGCTTTTGCATTTTTACTGCTTGGTTGATAGGCGAATGGCAGCTATACCATTTTTACCGTGTAAAAACCCACTAATAACGGTTTTCTCAAGAGTTTTTAGTACTAATGTCTTTGACTTAAGAGAAATGCAAGGATATCACAGTTCTGGGAACCACTGGTCCGTTTTAGTCGAGGCTACTATCCGCTGCGCTTTCGAACCGGCTGCTGGCAAAAAGGAGGCATAGGTTCTTACAAATTGAAGGGTGAAGACATGACACATCTTCCTACATGACACGTCTCCTCCTTCCAGACAAGCTTTAAACTCTTTCCTTTCCTGATTTAGATGGTAAAAAGTTAAAGTGGCCAAGTGAACATGGAGGCATGGGGCGCTAAGTTATTATTGGTGGAGAGATTTCCAAATTGTACAGTTCAGCTAGCACATGATACAATTGCAGGCACTCACCTACCAAGCATGCCTTCCAATTTTCTTCGTTTTCGCTGTGATGACGTATTCGATCGGTCAGCTGAACCTCTATCACCATCCGATCCTCGAGTACTCCACATTTATTCTGGCCGGCATCGTTCCGGCGTTGAGTCCGATCACATCATTTCGCTTCATACATCCCTATCGTACATGGATACGCAAAGAACTTCTACGGCGTCATTCTACAGCTGCAATGGTTTCTGAAACCAGCATATCGGTACTACAACGAAGCTTCGTCTTTAGACGAGGCAGGCGGGATTTATGGAACTCTCGTTGATTCATTGGTAGTTCTTGTTCATCAGTTGTTTATAAACACATTCGAGAATTTGTTATGAAACAAGAGAAGAATTGAATAACAGACACTAGTGAGGAATATTCTCAACTAGGAAGAGATTTTGTTACACCTTTCCAGCAGTTCTGTATTGAGAACGCAGGACAGGGATGTCAAATGTGGCACAGTACTTGATTTCCTTAGTCGTACATACTTTTCGAAGAGGCGGAGGTTCGCAGAGGTTTATAAGGTTGTATGGAAAGTACCTCGCCACACAGTTTTTTGCGCAGATTTTATTATTTTTTCTCTCGTTCCATACATATAACAACCAACGAACATAAGCAGCGTTATTACCTACAACATATTGCCATTTGTCAGGTAATTTTTAGGCCCCGCTTCTATAGATTTCCAGGCGTTCGGACGGAAAAAATTCAGCGATGCACTTTTCAAGTAGCTGCCTGTCTTCAAACTGTTTCTCTTGCAAATGGTTCGTCAACGGAAGAAACAGATGGTAGTCCGTCGGAGCAAGGTCCGTTGAATACGGTGGGTGCGCCAGAACATTCCGAAACACAGAAGTTGTTTTTGAATCTCCCTTGCAACGAATGGACGCGCATTGCCGTGAAGGAAGAAGATCTTGTCTTGTTTCCCACGAAGAGCTGCTTCAACGTGATTCAACTGCCTGCAGTAGAGACATCGCCAGTGACAGCAGGGTTTGCAGGAAGCAGCTCCCAGTAAATGGCTCCTTTGCAATTCCGAGAGACACTGAGAATTACATTTCTTTAAGCCTCAAGTGGCTGGTATGGAGGTAGTAAGCTGTCACAATGATGTTTTGTTGCGATCAAAACTTCTAGCGCCAGGCGGGACTCGAACCCGCACCTCCCTCTGGCCGGGCGGGAAACTGATTCGAATTGTTTCTATCAAGACCATCAGCTTAACTGGTCCCATGCTGATATCAGCGGCCAGCTCAGCCCGGATACGGGTGAGTGCTGATCGATCCCACGAGGTGTGCATGTTGCGTTCGATCAACCGGCGCCGGTGGTGTAAAGGCGTAGAGCATTCCCGCCCGGTCAGAGGGAGGTGCGGGTTCGAGTCCCGCCTGGCGCTAGAAGTTTTGATCGCAACAAAACATCATTGTGACAGCTTACTACCTCGATACCAGCCACTTGAGGCTTAAAGAAACTGATTTGAACTGAGAATTACCTTTTTTGGGCGGTCTTGGCATGAGAATTCCTGCTTCGCCGCGACTGAACTACTGACACTTTCGCGTGTGGTTAACATAGATTAATCGCATTTCGTCGCCAGTTACCAGAGAGCCAAGAAAAAATAATAAATTCCGCCGTAAGGTCAGTAAGGGCGCGTGTAGCGCAGTCGTAGGAGGCGCGACTGTCGCGTGCACCCGATACCAGGTTCCTGGTTCGGATTTCCCGCCCAGGCCAACCAAGCCTTCCATCCCTCCGGGGTCGGTGAATTGGTACCAGACTCGTCTGGGAAGGATAGAGCGCTGACTTGTTCATCGGCTGGCCACCGCAAGTCATTGTATGGCCAAATACGCATTCATGTCGCCTCCACGACATCCCGTAGAAGTAGAATGCGCTGGCGCATTCCAGAAGGGATTGAGTAACCTTTATCCTTTTTTAAGGTCAGGAAGCCCATGCACGCATCTTGGAGCTGTAGCTGGTGGCCGCTAAGTTCATGCGGTATCCATGGACCATATCTGTATGTCTTCCCAAGGCCACGTAGGTGTTGAGCTATACTGGAGTGACTGCACTCGAGTTTCTCTGCCAGTTCACGAGTGCAATGCCGGGGATCCACCCGAAGCAGCTCCTGAAGGGGCTTCTCATTCACTGCAGCTGACCTTCCAGACCGTGATCCTCCAAACAAAAGCCTCCACTCTTGAAGCTCCGGAACCATACTTTCGTCGGAGGCAGTGGTAGGACCCATCTTTCCACAAACATTATCCACCGCGATCTGCCTACTTTATTTTTGAACTCGTAAAGCAGAAGCAGTCGAACTTGCTGGCAATGAGAAGGATTTTCTCTGCTATAATCGTAAGGGAATATGACGACAATTGTAGTAAATGTAGGTCGTAGGTCAGCCTATATACGCGTTATTGGGAGAAGGTTCCAGAACACTTGTCAAAAATTTGGCGGAACGCCAAAGTGAGAGGAGGGAAACTTTCCTTACAATCTAATAGTTAATAAAATTAATTTACTAATTCATTCACTTTTTAAAGGCGTCTTCATACACATGAAAAGCGTTAGACATGGTAGAACTCGTTGTAGTTTCGAAACCCAAGTAGGCTAATATAGGAAGCACAAATTGACTTTCATATCTCTAAAACCAATGCTCCTGGAAGTTCTACACATCTTCCAGTGAATGCCAACTGTCGCTGTCTATAAAGAAGACGTGTATCTCGCTTCCAGTTGAAGTTGTCTGGGCCTAATCACCATAAGCATATCAGCACTAGTGGAGTGTTTGCAATTTTAAAGCCAGCTATCGTGGATCGCGCATTGTTCTTCATATTCTTAATCAAAACCCACTGCGAGTGCAATCTGGAGTGCGGTCAATATCCGTTGATCGGGATTCTTAACGGATTCTTCTATGCGGCACCTTTGTACGATCCTTGGGATGCTCTTCCGCGGCTGGGGAGTTGATCTGGTGCGTAGTTTAGCTTTCAATAAAACTTAATTGCGATATATGTACATCGCCATGAGTGCGATTGACCTTGAAGGCTCATAAACTCGATTATACTGGGGCCATATTCATCAACAATTAAACCCGTGGGTATGCGGGGTCTAAGAGGTAGAGATAAGATAAGAGTCAGGTAGAGATAAGGTGAAAATCAGAAACTCAGGCTTCATCGTGAGTATCTCTACCCCCTATACCCGCGGGTTAGTCGTTGATGAATTCGACTCCAGATCATGGTGACAGCCCTGGGCATAGTTTACAGTGCTTCCCTGTTACTGTAGGCTCGACGATCGTTACCAACAACGATGGCTTACTGGCGTTAATTGCATTAGCATTCCGTTAACTGCTTCAATTGCTGGTATTATCTGTATGGTTTGATTGCGCAAGTTTGAGGAATTGCGTTTATGTTGATGGTAAATCGTCGTTCGTTGGTTAGGTCGGACAGATTAAGGCTTCATAGCAAGAACAAATCTTAGCAGGTCAGGACCGCCGTCATTAACGAGAATACTTCTCAGCCCAATCAATTCAGATGAATCAACCAGCAGAATAATCAGGATTAGTTGTACAAAATTGGTTTTCCAAAGAAGTCTACGGTATAAAGCATGGGGCACACTAGAGCATAAAATCTCTATCTTTAAACGATGAAATTGGAAGTATTTACTTTATTTTTCTCTATTAAATGTCTTTCCTTACTGCATGCTATTCAGGAATCTATCTGCTACTACTCAATACTGCACGCCAAGTCACGCCATATTGACTCGAAGATGGAGACAAAAACGAAAACACTGCGCAGGTGTGATGTTGGGAGCTATGTGGCAGATGTAAACGGTTTGTTTTCGCTTCAAAAATACCGGCTAGCCAAGGCAAATAGAGTATTCAGTTCACCTCCATCTTAACAATAAGGCCGATTTTGTAGTTTTCTAATTATGTTCTTCTCTCCAATTTGCTTTCATTAAAAAACGGCAAATGACAGCGGTTCTTTTGTCCCTACTTGTATGAAAAATCACACTGCTGTTTGGTACTCTATAGTCAACGACTTGAACAGCTTACATTATCATTATAGTTTCAGAAATGGACTACTTGTTACTAATGGTTCTACTGCACGTTGTTCCCAATTTGTTTGGTATTGTCACCAACTCTCTGCTAGTTTTTGTTGTTCTAAAAAAGACCCCGAAACGACTCGCCACCTACTCGATACTTATCTTCAACTTTGCCTTCTGTGACCTGCTTGCCTGCATCAGTGCGCTATTCGTCCAGCAAAGGTACCAGTATGTCACTCGTGCTCAGCATTGATTTATTTCGAATGTACAGAGATACGTTACGAAAGATAATATTTAAGATAATCTACAATATTGTGCCTTCGCCGGTTTGTAGACTTTCTAAGCAGGACTGTTGCGCCTGTTTTTACTGTTACTATTACTTTCTCTTCTTCTGGCGAGAATGGCCTTTGCTTTTTGCCTTATTGTTACCAGTTGAAGTACTCTATAACTGGAAATGTTAAAAAAACTAAATTAAGCTGTTTAAGTGTTTTCAAGCTACTTGAGAGCACCCAAGCTTTTTAATCTTTGAATACTTTTTTTCAGGCTTATTCCTGGTGGAGTTGGTCTCTACTTTTTCTCTCATGGCCCTTGTAAATATTTTGGGTCGCTGATCTGCCATGTTGCGTAGGTTTTGTTGTGTTACTATTGCTGCGACAAACAAACTCATTATAAAAGCGAAATATTTCCGCTTATTTTTTGTGAAGTGCACAAACACGTTCGTTAAGATAGTAAAATATAGGTGAGCGTGCCACTTTGGCGCTTTGTAAAATTTTGTTTCACAGCTTGCCTTCGCCGACCTTCTTCTTCTTCTTCTTCAGCGTTTGTCCCGCTTCGTGGCGGGGTCCGCTATTCTGGGGTCATGGCGCGACCATTCCCGATCCAGCGCTAGATCAGGATGGACACCAGCAATTTTCAAGTCCACACGTAACGTATCAGACCAGCGCTGCTTCGGACGCCCTCTAGGCCGCTTTCCTATTACCTCGAAGCTAAGGCCTATCTTGCGGACGCTGTCTTCTTCGCCACGCAGAACGTGGCCGTACCATCGTGAGCGAGCTTCGCGCATCTTGTCAGCTATAGGAGCGACGCCGAACTTTGCATTCGCCGACCTATCACTAGTTATTACTTCTTGCGCCAAAGAGTTACGCGTCTTCCAGATACATCAATAGCATTTTCATTACGATGTTTGCTTATGTTCATCTAATTTTGAAAAATTGTCCACTACAATGAACTCGAGGATTACTTTCTAGATAGTTCGTCGTCAAGAAAAAATGGCGACTCCAACTTGATAGCTTCAAGGTGCTTACCGCAGCGTTTCTTCGGTTAGGCCTCCCATGATGCAACTTAGCAGTACGATGATGTCGTGGAGTTGCGTTGGGTCAAAGAGCGCTGGTAGTGCAATGGGCTAGCATCCTGCCTGGAAAGCAGAGGTTACGGGTTCGAGGCCCACTCCATCCAAGGGTTTGATCTGATATCGACCTAACTTGCTTATCCCTTCACGGTATTTATGTTGCGCATATTTTGAGTAAATTGAGTAAATTAGAAGAAGCATCCTTCTACGTCTCATCGCTGCGATGGTTAACATATCGCTCAAAATTTTTGCTGCATACGTTAAAATTCCTATCAACTTTCTAGGTTGCGTAGTATAGTCACCTTGTCAACATATGCGGCACAGTTAAGCTTATAAGCAGCTTGTCCATTTCTACTCACGCGTTTCGCTCCGTATAAGTATTAGGGTTGACGTGCGATATTTCACAAGCTGATAGATAACCACACAATCTAAAAGATTACATCTTTTGTCATGCTCTTCTTAAATTCTCACCGGCGCCGCTTTTTAGATACAGCTTTATGCTACATTCTTATGCTCATGTTTTATGGAGTCTGCTGTTCTCATTCTCATATCGTTACTATATTTTAATCCACACTCCACCAAGATCTCGGACAATCGTAGTTATACTTATCATTATCTATCTGCCGTCTTTTTTTCAGTTTGTGAGTTTTGTTCTTTGTGCTACACTTGAGTTTGGCATTACCAAGTGGGCGACGGGATCTTGTAGAATGGAGAAAGTTAATAGTGTGATGCATCATACCTTCACTATGCCATTTCTACATTAAACACTGAACCACACATACGAAACTGGGACGCCAATACAATTAGACCACGTCGACAGACTAAGCAGGCGGCAAAGATGGTTTCTGTACGAACAAAACCATTAAATAAAGAAATTAGGAATTATCAGGATGATGATGTTACCCTGAGGTGGGAATGCGGTAATGAAGCCTCGGTAGATGAGATGTGTAGTTTGACTTAAATGCACACGATGATTTGCTTTCGATCACAACAAAACATCGATATATCAGCTCATAACCTGATTACTAGCAAAGTAAATAAAAGGCTTAAAGAAAATGACCTGGACCATTTCTACCATGATCTTTGGTACAACTGGCTTCACGCGATATCAGCGGCCTCAGCGGACTGAGCTTACTGACATATTTTATATATTACTTTATATATTGTTAAATCACAACAATACAGACAAAGTTTTACTATGAAGTCATTCCTGGGTTTGTTGTGGTATCACATAATCTTGTGAATTTATGTATATTTTAGGCATCTTTAGAAGATTTAGCCACAATACAAGTGTGATGCCATGCGTCCGCCCGCTCAAAGGGGCCTTCCAGGTGCATCAGACACAGCAACAGTAACACCAATAGGAATATAGCGTCAGAGAAATCGTGCAGATGCTAAAGAACAAGCCCCGCACTGTTAGACGAGTGAAGCAGGAAGGAAAATATGGTGTGTCCAGCACATGGCGGAGGTCCATCAGAGCTGTTCCGCATATCTTGCTGTTGATGCCCCTCAGAGCAGTGATTTCATCGGAGAGGCGCATCCATTAAGAGGATGCATAAATAGCTAGAGCACCAGGTGGAGGAAGCACAAATAATAAAATACATTAGCAACACTGTTATAATACAACACAAATACATCTTAAAAGGGAAGGATACTAGGTAATAGACATTGGATCCGACACCGATATTCCGGATAATCGGATGATTCGGATAGGCCATTTTTTCAAACCCCGGATCTTCGGATGATTCAGATGAGGGCAATTTCGAAAACCCCGGATCTTCGGTTGATTCAGATGAGGGCAATTTTAGAAACCCCGGATCTTCGGATGATTCAGATAACGCCATTTTCGACCGAGCCGGATTTCGGATATCCGATTCGGATACAACCGGATAAGTGATATAATAGGGGCACGCAACCCTTAAAAACGGAACACATCAGTAACTCCTCGTTTATTTCCTTGACCAATTGAAGTCACGAGCGCGCAAAGCAGCCTGGAGCGCCTCACCTTGAATTAAGTGTTTATTTGCCCTGGTAGCAAGGCACATGAACGCCCAGTTACATTATATCTGGCCTAGCTTAGTTCACCAATGAAGTGGAACACACCAGCGCTACGTAAAAGATGTCGTATTTGGCTGCCTTACGAGGGGAGCCCTCCGCAGAGCTATTTTGCGCTTCCACAACAAACAAAAAACAGCTTTAAGACCCCAAAGAGCCAATACCAACTCAATAGTGAGTTGGGGATGCACAGCGAAGTCTTGCAAAGGACAATAATGAAACGATTACGAAACGCCCCGCATGAAATTTCTCGTGCTCTGAAAAGGGAAGGGTCTGAAGCGTATGTCTGAACGGAGAGAGCGAGTCATCCCACCATATATATATATATAGGAATAATCGCCACTCTTCAATTAGTATAAAAATGTGTTTCTTTTTTCGATAAGCCCGAGGAGTAGAGGATCGATGAAGTTACAGTGGAATCGGCGCCTCACGAGTTCGGGAGTCTTGTACGCCCGCAATGCCGCCGCCGGGAAGCGGCTCGTAGCGCAGTAGATAGCGACGTTGCTCCATGAGAGGGAGGTAGAGGGTTCTTTTCTGCGCTGCTGCATCTCTGCATTTCAACTTATTGTTTGATTTGAGCGATTCAGTGGAAGGACATCTGCACCATTTTAGATGTTTGCTGTGCAATGTTTCCAAATGTATGCCGTGAGAGCAACTTTGTTGCCACTTTTTATTACTGACCGGTTTTTTAAACCAAAACTCAATTGGAAAGCTGTTCAACATAACGATGTATGAACGTTTAACATCAGTGATACACAGACACAAAGTGCATGGAACATAAGCACTGGTCAAATACGAGCAGCGCATAAAGGCTACTGGCTCCTCACAGTTTGCTTCCATATATGGACAAATGAGATCGGCTCCATAGGCGGGTTTTCCAGATGACAGGCAAAGATGAGAGAAAGAGTGTATTGATGCCGTTTAGGTCAAATTCCGGGATCCACAGACTTTCTCGTTTTAACCACATGTGACGTCACACCATGGTCTCCTTTGAAAATCCGAGCAGGATGGTTTTACCCGAGGTCATTGGCCGATGTATGGAAACAGACTGAGAGGAGCCTGAAGCATTTATACCCTACCCATTGTGTCCAGTGCTGCTTTATGCACGTTGTACCTGTGTATCACTGGTGTTGAATATTTATGCAGTATCATGTTGAGTACCACAGCATGAAGCTGGAAAATGCGCAGAAAACATTTGAAAATGGTATAGACGCCAGAATCCCTCAAATCTCAACCAATCATTCAAAAAGCAGGAATGCAGCAGCACATGAGGATCGAACCCCCGACCTTCACCCATGAAGCATCGTCACTACCCATTGCGCTCCGTGGCTGCTTGCCGGCAGAGGCATCGCGGTCGTACAAGAACCCAAATTCGTGATGCGCCGTTCAATTGTGACTTCAAGAACCCCCACTCCTTGGGTTTAAGGACTTGGCAAAAATGAAACACATTTTATGCTAATTGAGGGGTGGCGATTATTCCTATTTAATAGGATGACTCCCTCTCCCCGTTCAGATATACGCTATCAGACCCTTCCCTTGTGAGAGAATTCCCGCCAAATGGTTGCAAATGTGCCCGAAAAAGTCAGGTTATCAATGGCGCAGAGTTTGCCAGCAAGACGCGCTAACCTCCTATTATCCGATTTTTATCCGATTTTATCCGAATCATTGCGTTTTTGAAAACCTCGGATCTTCGGATGATTCAGATGAGGGCAATTTTGAAAACTCCGGATTTTCGGATGATTCAGATGAGGACAATTTTAGAAACCCCGGATCTTCGGATGATTCAGATGAGGGCAATTTTCGACCGAGACGGATTTCGGATAATCCGAAACCGGATAAATCCGGCCGGATATCCGAAAATGCATGATTCGGATCCCATGTCTACTAGGTAACCATGGGACTTTGAGAAGAGAAGTATATCACTGGATGCGGCTTCGAACGCTGATAATGTGTTCCGTTTCTGCTGTGCGCATCTGTGAACGGAGTTATGGACCATTTTCATAGCAGGCTCCATTGCCCTCTAGGTCCACGCAGAGCGGGCCAATTACAAGAGAGTGAGGACAAGTAGGGTTGAAACTGCGTTGCCAGTCGAGCAGTGGTGGCGCAGGGGTAGAGGAGCGACGTGGTGATACGAGTGGTTTATGGTTCGACTCCCTGTGGTGCAGGACTTTTGCACTTTCTAAAAAACATCTGCCACGATCAAACAAAGCTCTCTATGTCAAATGGCGAAGTTTGGGCGAAATCGATTACCATGATCCCACCACCCATACTTACACAAGTGGGTGATTAGTGACTCGCCAAAAATCCGCTTTAGGCAATTTTTTTTACGATACACGGGGTCGGTAAGAACAATACTGCCGACTTTCCTTCCAAACTACGCTCTCACCAACGAAACTGATGAACATTCCAGCAGGAACAACATCACAAATACAACCATTAGACGTACATTTCTTCTTGCCATGCTAAAGCATTTACAAACGTTTCATCTCTCATGTTTTTTGTTTTGTTTTGGTATAAAGTTCTCACTGCACTCACGCGACTCAGTTCTTCGAATTGTATGATTGATGGCACTGATTTACACTCAGTTTTCTACCCCAAGATTCAGAACTTTTCTCACGTATTCATGGTACGCTGCTGGATACCTGCACAGTCACCTTGGGATGTTTGGTACACCAATTCAGTATTGTTTCCCTACTGACTGATGCATTTTTATCTGCTGCGGTCATTACCAACAGGTGTTATGTTTTGAACATTTCGTAGTGCTATTTCACAATTGCTAGTGAAACGTATTGTCTGTCTTCTCGCCATGTTTTTAGCAACTATTCATGCTAAATTGTATCTCCATGCCAGTATGAAGTTGTCTGTATGAAGTTGTCACTATGAAGACGAGTCCCTTCTGGTGACCTTTTCCGTTGCGATTTGACCTAGAAAGCTTTGCTTGATCTTGGCAGACCTTTTTAGGAAGTGCAAAAGTTCTACGCCACAGGGCAGTCGAACCATAAACCACCCCGTCTCACCACGCCGCTCCCCTACCCCTGCGCCACCGCTGCTTGGCCAGCAGTGCAGTTTCAACACTACTTGAGCTCGCTCTCTCGTGACTGGCCCGCTCTGCGTGGACCTAGAGGGCAAAGGAGCTTGCTATGGAAATGGTCCATAACTCCGTTCACAGATGCGCACAGCAGAAAAGGAACATATGTTTGGAATCAGCGTTCGAAGGCGCATCCAGTGATATACGTCTCATCTCAAAGTACTCTGGTCACCTAGTGTCCTTCTCTTGTCAGATAAGTAGGCTGCTTTTCGAGCCACGGTCTTGCCCGGTGTGGCGACAGCGAGGCAAACCCTTTCATGTCTGTGAGCTTCGTCTAACAATTTCTAACAATTTTTCTTACAAAGAATGAGCACAAGGAACTTTTTATAAGCACTGAGATAAAGAAAAACACATGCCCGGCAAAGGCCAGATTCATCAACCACTTACAGAAATTTAACATGGAAAATACATCCGAAATCCCCGATAGCGCGGCGTTTCACCATGTCGCTTGATAAGTCGCGCTCTCACGGATTTCGGCTGTATTTTCTCTGATAAACTGCTGTAAGACGTTGATGAATCCGACCCCAGGTTTCCTTTTGTTTCGTTTGCGATGATGTCGAAATGGTGAAGGAGGCGATCGAAACGAAATTCCACTACGACATGACTAACGAATGCGTCAGTGGTATCCTGAATATTCTCAAATGGAACGCGCTATTCACAGTCCTTCATATGACATTGCCGGTCACTCCAGTATACGTTGGTATACTTATACTAAGAAGAGCTGTCGCGGCGAGGCTGAGTAATGTGAAAACAATGTCAGAAAACACTCGTGTCAATTTGTGTGCTAATCATGGCATTACGCTTGCAGCATCCTCGCAAACAAAAAGGTGTAGCCATTGCCGCCTCAGACTACTCCTGACTGTTTTTGATTTTTGCATTTTAAACGAAAAACTTTTAGGCACTAACCTGCCAAGTGTGTCTACCGGCGTTCTTCCTGTTTGCCGTTGTGTTCTACGCTATTGGCCAGCTGAACATCTACCAACATCCGCTGCTCGAGTACTCATCGTTCATCCTTATAGGCTTTATTCCGGTGTTGAGCCCACTAACTTCGTTCTTCTTCATTCGACCTTATCGTATGTGGATACGGATCAAGCTACTGCGATGTGGCTTGACTCGGCTGGCGCATTCCGAAAACAAAATGTCGACGATAGCCCGAGACGACGAGTTTACTCAATTTAGAACGATTGTATAGCATCAAAACAGGTCTGCGTTTGGTGGTTCACCAACGGATGCGTCTGTAGTCAATTGTAATAAGTGATTTATTACTTCATAACTCTCAGAGCACAGTGCGAATATCACATCACAGCAGGTTGTATAGACAATATGCAGGGCGGAGCTACAAATATCTCCGATGGTTAGCCAATGGGGCCAACTACCTCTGCTCTTGAAAGGGGGCACCGCGCCTGGAGTGGACTACTGGAGCGCAATCTCTATTACCTACTTGCGGTACCCTAAGTTATGCCTGTGGATGTTACTGAATGATACTTATCCTAGAGTGCTCACCTAAGTGTGCTAAGTCATATCATTCATTCCTATTTGTCCTATATTATACTACAATATACATTCATCAATGTAGAATCTAGTTGAGTATTCACAACACTGCGTTAGCAGTGCAATGATAACAGCAGTAGCAACAACATCATCGACATAGCAATAACAATATGTACATCAGTAGGAAGTCGGAGAGGGAAAGCGATATGGCTGTACTGAAAAAGATTATCTGAGCCAAAATATATAAAATTCACAGTCCAAGCTGGACACGTTTCATTTTAAGCCAAATATTTTCAAGTAAAAAAAAGCGTATCTAAGGTAAAAAATACATTTTGTTAAGGAGGTAATTAATTTTTCGTGGTAAGAAAAATTTGTATGAAAAAAAACACCAATACCTCCTGTGTCTTATGAAGGAATATGTACACTTTTTGAATTTGCACAAGATTCCTACTACTTTGACGAAAACAGTACTTTAGGTGCATTTTGAAGTTTTACAACGCAAAAAGTTATTCGTAGAGAAGAGACCGCGCCCTGCAGAACATTGCAACGTTTATTCGAATGATTGTGTAAATGCTTTTTGTGGGATGATGTGCTCTGAAGAATGGTGATTTATGTCCTCTATTACAATTGATCCTGCTGATTCTTCATTTATGCGCATGTAAATAGCACTTACGATATCATCTGAATGGACTATGCAATGTAGGTAACGAGTTCGTTGAACAATTCTATATAAAGCAGAGAGGCATGAATCACTGACGGGAGACTTCTGTTGCTTTCTGCCGACAAGAGACTTCTGTCGCTTTCTGCCGACAGTTGTCGCTAGACCCAGCCGTTCGTCGTATCGCCGCCGCCAACCGTAAACTCCACAACATGGCAGCATGGCAGACTACCATGACAGCCGGCGTTTACTACCCAGGCAGCCATGACCGCTAGGGTTGACTATCACGACGCTTCCACTGCCGGATGGTCACCAAAGAACACCCACTTGATGAGGTTTCGCAAGGCGTCATCGCGGCTATGACGAGCCGCCGCTGCCGGGTTCAGACAACTCGTGCAGCGTTGCGGAAGAGGTCTGCGACGCGACGCTACTCTGACCCCATGTTCTCTTATGGAACACGTGTGTGCCACACGTGTTGGTTTTGCTTCCCTCCAAGATTGCTACTGTTGCACTGCGCGTTCTTGCTAAAATTTATCGGGGTGGGTGTTGCGTCCTTAGCTCACACTTCGATCAGGCAATCAATATCCTATTAATAATGGATCAAGCAGTCAGATCGCTCGATTTTATCGATTTTTCGAACGCTATACTGAATTTCTCTCAGATGCAGTGAAGGAAGGAAAATCAAATAGAGACGAAAACTCTCACAATATACAATGGAGAATGACATGAGTCACTTTCTGTAGTGGTTCTTCAATAGCGAAAACAATGTTCCCACCTTCCCTCTCCCCAATTTTTCGACTACACCAGCCTCTCGAGTATAATTCTTCCCGTACGTCGCCTCAAAATTAGCGGCTAATGTCATAATCTGGAAGACTCTTTTTGATTTGGAAATTGTTCACTTTGATGCATACTAACTTCGCGGGCTGGGTTACTAAGCTATTTATACCTGCCCAGGTCATCGAATTTTAAGCGGTGGACCAGGACAGCTCAGCGAAGGAAGTTCGTCGGACCTACGCACGGTTCGACTACGCTTTCAACCACGTCTTGCCGCTAGGTCCCAATTTTCTGCAGTGCTTTGACCAATTTCCATTAGCATTGTATGCAGGATAGTATTTTTGTCCCAAGTCATCTGTTCCGAAGATCGTCATACCTCGTGGCATAAGGCACGGCGACTGGACGGAAACGGTCTCGACGGCGGAGCGACGACGGATGCTGGGTGAGGAATCACCCCTAGCTATGTTTGGGCTACGTTCTTAGCGTGGCCCACCATACTCGAAGCCGGCGGAGCCGGCAGGCTTGGCGTGGCCCGCACATCCAGCGTCAGTCGCCGGCGGAGCCGGCGACGGACGCTGGGTGAGGAATCACCTGGCAGGCAGTCACGACCGCCGGTGTTGACTAAATTTTCGCAAGACGTCACCACGGCGATAACGAGCCGCTGCTGCCGGGTTCAGACAACAAGTGCAGCGTTCCGCAAGAGGTCTGCAACGTGGCACGGCTCAGGTCCCACGATCTGTGATGGAAGATGCCGATACGGGAGCACTTCACAGCAATTGGGGTGCTTCGAACAAGCAGTCAATATCGGTCGGTGTCATCGATCTTTTGAAGGCGATGCCGAATTTCATTGAATTGAAGGAAAGAAAATCAAAGGGAGATGGAACCCACCATATATAAAAGTGGAAGGCATGAGTCACTTTCTGTAGTGGTTCCTCAATATCAAAAATAAACTTCCCACCCTCCCCTCCTCCAATTTTTCGACTGCACCAGACTCTCGTAAATAATCCTTCCCGTGTGTCTCCACAAAACTAGTGGCCAATGCCATAACCTGGAAGACGTTCCTTTTGATTTGGAAATTGTTCACTTTGATCTGAAGAGCACACTTACTTCGCGCGCTGGGTTACTAACCTATTTCTACCTGCCCAGGTCCTCCAATTTTCAGCGGTGAACAGGGACAGGTCAGCAAAGAAAGTTGGTGGGACTTACGCTTGGTTCGACCACGCCTTCAACCAAGTCTCGTCCCTAGGTCCCAATTTTCGGCAGTGCTTTGACCAATTTCCATAGCACGGTATGCAGAGGAGGATAGTATTTTTGTCCTAAGTCACCTGTTCCGATATTCGTCACACCTCCTGGCGCGGCGACTGGACTGAAACGGTCAGACGGTCGATTAGGTTTGACGAGCCACACCAGCGTTTTCATTGAAGATCCGCGGACAGAATTCTAAAATATTGTTTGAGGTCAAATTTTTTGTGTTTCTTCAGACAGTGTAGTTAGTTTTTCTAAAGACGAATCTTTTGAGGACAAAGGTGGATTTAAAAAAATTACTTCTAAAGGTGTACGGTTTCAAAATGAAAGTGTCTAGTTTAAACAGCAAATGGTCAAAAGTCAAAATTGCGTCAGCATGCGGCTCGCCGCTTTCTACGAAAGAACTTTCACCTAAGCCCTGCGATCGCCTCAATGAATTCGATTGATGTGGTTGTGCACGGTGTTCAACTTCAGAGAGCGAATGATAGCGATTTCCCTAGAACGGAACGTATCACTTTCGAAGAGGCGCAAAGTGGCCCGTCTTTTATGTGCAAGACCCCAGCTGCGCTAATGCGCTACTAACAATTTTTTTTTTGCTCAATAATGTTGTTAAGATTAAACATCTAGTGTTCTTGATCACTAGCAGTGATAGCAGCCTATTTGTTCAATCATATTGAGGAACATAGCATGCTAGATTTGAAGTGCGATACTCGGTTTGAAAATCTTAAAAGTTTAGACGTTTACAGAACAGTTTCAAAAGAAAAAGCCAGAACACAGATACTGAGACACTTTTTCGATCAACTGAAAGGAAGCCAAGTGACTATGTGCTGATAGACCACGAAGATATTGTGGATGTTGTGTTCGTTCAAGCAGCGTTGGTGGCGAGATAAGCTGGTATCGTACTCGGAATACAAACTGCGCAGGTTCAAGTCTTAACTAGCACAAGAATTGACCGCATTTAAACATTCTTCATACAGTATTAGTGTAATTTAATGTGGCGAATCCTTAAATCAGACTCGTCATTAAGCCATGTTTATGCTTAGGTGAGGCGTGTGACGACGTAGTCGGAAAAGACCCGGCTGTCGCGAGCACCCAATTATAGTTTCCTGGTTCGTATTCCCGCTCAGGTCAACCTTCTATCCCTCCAGGATGGAAACTCAGTAACAGTCGTGTTTAAGCGAGAATGTGGAAGACGCAAATGTTTCGCAAATCATAATGCCATGCAAACATGCAACAACATTCGAAATAGTGCGTTGACGACAATACGCAGCATTTATGCTTCGTAAGCAAGCGGTCGCAACAACGGAACAACGAACAACGCGCTCTTTCCTGCATAACTTTCAACTCGATTTTCCTTCAAAATGAGGCAACTTTATGCGATTTTTTTGCACTGTTCTTAAAGGCTGTAACCGCGAGAAGCTTATGCAGTTTTGAGCAGGGCATCTGTTCTGTAGTACATGAGAAAATTTGGTTGTAAGGCGGTCACTCCAGTATACGTTGGTATACTTATACTAAGAAGAGCTGTCGCGACGAGGCTGAGTAATGTGAAAACAATGTCAGAAAACACTCGACAACTGCACTCTCAACTGCTTAAGGTGAGGTGTACCTCCTTTTAAATGTTGTAATATAATGAGAAAGTATATGGTTTCTACAAATAGAACTGAAGAAGTCTTACATGTTGAACTTGTACTAAAAACACTTCAAAGAAAGGAAAATTGATGACGCTGTTTTAGGAACGAATGTACCGTTTCTCACTTCTTCATTCCATTCTCATTTCTTCTTAAATTCGAAGTCATGTTTACAAGGCTATAAGAAATCAATGCATTTGTCCCACAACAGCATGGAAGGCAGAGATGCTTCGTTTCCTAAGGCAGGCTCCAGTAAACAAAATATTATGCTAGGTATATTGGTAGTAAAGTTATTGTTGTTGTTTTGCCCGCTTTTTGATTCAAGAGATGAAAGCCCTACAATACAAGAAATCCGATATGACAAATTTTTGGTACTTTGCTGGCTGGTGCGGTTGTTAGGTGCACCGTTTTGCTGCAATATTGAGCCCACACTGTTGGGGTGAAAAAAAGCAATTTGCCGATGCACCATGTAATGTTCACTTCCGCTTGTGGACGGTCCCCTGCGTTGACGAAGTCGAGGTAGCAACAGTTTATTGGACGACAGCCAGTGAATACGTACAGCACCGCACGATGAAGAAAGAAGATGGAACAAGAACCAGACGCACCGATAATCGTGGCGGCGAAACAGAAACCTAGCGGCCTAGAAATGATAACACAACGGAACAAAGGAGGAGCTACTTCTATAAGAGGTTAACGAAGTAATTACAAGAACATAAGCAATATTTAGATCTCAAGTGACTTATTCGAGGCCCAGTCTTGACCGGTTCTCGTCCCTCGTTTCGTCACGATACCCCGCGTCTGAGGAAGACAGTTCGGCAATTTTTGCGGTAACCTTCTGTCGTTCTTCCGGGAGTAGACAGACCGCTGTATTATGATGAGAACTCCGGCAGTAAGGCTCTTCCGTTTGGCGGCAGTTCGCGTTGCAGAATCCGGGGCAACGCAGGCAAAACCCTTGACGAGCCAGCAGACTGCGGCGAGCCTCGCCGTTCGTACGTAGGGGCAGTTGTTTGGGTGGTGACGTCCTTTCTCTCCGCAGAATAAGCATCGAACATGGCTCCGTAGACAAGAACAACGTGGTAGTGGATTCTCCAGACGGCGCTCGCTGCAATTGCTCAATTCCTCGTGTTTTCTCCGTAGGCGGGTTAGTCGTCCTCGTGCTCTTGTGATTCCTTTCGAGATCGTTTGCGCGATTCGACTGACGACGAGTGGCTGGATGATCTCACAGCTTGTCGGAACCCTTCTCGGAATTCATTCGAGGCAGCCTCCAAACTGCACCTGACGCTTTCTTTGAGCTCCTTCGTGGCAGCTTCCAAACCATGCCTTACGGTTTCTTGGAGCTCGTTCGTAGCAGCCCCCAATGGTAGACGGCTTCTTAAACCTTATCGTCCTGGACACGACGATTTTCTAGTTGTTCTTCGATCTTGCAGAGATGCTCATTTATTCGCTCAATGGCTTGGAGGATCGTCGTCTCTGGTGATTCATCATCACTGAAGCGGGTGAGAAGACTCTGCAACTCGGTGCGATATTTCCAATGGTTGATTTCGGAAGTGTAGACTGTGCTTGTAGTGGTTCTCGAGATAGTCTTACATCACGTCGTTGCTTCCTTACAAATCGGAATTGGTAATCGCTGTCGACGCCCAAACGCTTCGATGAGTAGGTCGTAGGTTTCTCACAGAGTCCACGTTTCAGCTCAAATGTGTTTGAGCCTCTCGATGAAGAGTAGGATATCCTTGAGCCAGTCGCATCCTAGCTTGTATGTGGGCAGCGGTTGATCCGGGGCTCTATTTATCATGTCCAATCGTAGTTGCTTGTGCTCTTCTACCATCGAAGGATCTCGATCGAGAAGACGTCCAAGCTGGTCGTGGTGGAATTCGAGCAGTCTTTGAACATCTTCTTCGCAAAGGTTCTTCCTCGTCCTCATAGCAAGCTCTTCCAGGAAACGGGCACCTTCCGGCATCTCTAGATGGTTGCGGTTTTCTTGAACAGTATCGGACAGGTGGAATGTGACGTCGTAACGTTTGCGTGCAGACAAGACAACATTAACAGAAGCGACGTCCAACGTCGTTCAGTCTTCAGGATCCTGATGTTCTGCCTGTCTTCTCGGGCAGTACTTAGATGCACATGTTTTTTTTCTGTCGTGTTGGCGGAGGACCTTCTTCGTCGCTGTGATCCTCCATTTCCAATGGAATCAGTAGTGTAGTTCTTCTCCAATTATCCAAGCGAATATGCACGCCTACGAATGACAAGAACACGCTGGTCTCCAGGCGTTTATCGAGCTAACGAGAACACGAGTATTAGGAATGAACAAATCTCAGGAGGATGCGCGGACGAGAACAAAACACGAGAAAAATGAGAGAGAATGAGTCAGCGCACGGCTGGACGCTATTTATGTACTTGTGGTTCCCGCGTTGGCGCCAAGGCTGATTTTAAATTTATAGTTGGCGCCAAGCGTGATTTGGAATTTGAGATCAACGCCAAGAAGATCGATACGTATCAAAAGCGCATGCTGTTGTGGATGCCAGGCACTGTGTGTTGATCGGTCTTCTTATAGTACGGCCTTTGGATAACAGTAGCTCGACTTCTCATGATGCGTTGATCGTAGTAATCCTTCCTATGCTCCAGGCGTTTTTAGGCAATAGAAAAAGACAAAACCTTAAGGTAGTTAAGATCGTTTCGACCTTAACCTGGACGAGCATACTCAAAGTATATAAAGCCTTCTCCGGGTCTCATCAGCAGGTAGAGGAGGCTTTATGAGAGAATAAACAAAGTAAACTAGCCTGCAATCGGTATATAATCCACAACAGTTGACACAAAAGAAATATATTCACAATAAAATCCGGACTAGATAGAGAAATTCTCTAAATGGATAAATACAAAACCATATACAAGTAGCGATACCCGTACGTCGAGCAAACGCTAACGATGAGCGAAACCGGAAATACGCTGACTAATAGTGTGATAAGACGACAGCAAAGAAGCATAAAGAGTGAGGGACGCAAAGGAGGGGATTGGAATAGGAAACACAACCGCAGTGAAGGGCTGTATGAGATTAAGTGCGATTGTGACGTTCGACAAAGGCCAAGAAGGACCTGGAAGAAGGACTAGAATATTCTAAAAGGGCGGGAATAAGACAATTACCTAATGAGATAAGGAAACAGATTACAGAACTCCCAACATATACGCCGCAGTGTTCCAACTGCCATTAGTCGATCGATCTCGGTGCGGCTCCCGTGTTGGCGCCAAGGCTGATTTTAAATTTGTAGTTGGCGCCAAGCGTGATTTGGAATTTGAGGTATGCGCCAAAAACATCGATACGTATCAAAAGCCCATGCGGTTGTAGATGCCAGGCACTGTGGTTTGATCGGTCTTCTTACAGTACGACCTTTGGATGAAGGTAGCTCGACTTCTCTTGATGAGTTAATCGTAGTAATCCTTCCTATGCTCAAGGCGTTTCTAGACAAGTTGGAGTCCAGGACAAGAACTATTGACCGATCCTTCGAATTGTCGTTGTTGATCGTCCTTGCTTCAATCCTTTGTGATGATGTGCCCGTAGCTCCATCAGGTAGCTTGTTTGCCGATCTTCCAGAACTTCTGCGTTAACTGATGGGAGCTATTGAGCGCGCTTGAGTTCTCGTTCGAAACTGAACGAGATCTTCCGGGGGCGAGTCGGCGCCCTGGTTGCTCTCTTACTTGCAAGTCCATTGGGTATGCCAAACGAATATTCTTCTGGATGAAGTCGATTGGTCTTATCGTTGGCCTGTATTCTAATGGTAAGTATACTTCCATATAGGTTCGTGGTCTGGTGTTGAAACAGGATTCGATCTCAACTAGGAAAGTCCTATTCGTTTCGAAGTCCAGTCTTTTGTTTCTTATAGCGTTGTATATAGCATTTTTCGCTGACTGGGTAAGTCTCTCGTAAATTTCTCCTTTCTAGGGCGTATGGTGTGATGAATTTCCACTCGATGCTCCGTGTACGAGGAACTGATGTGCTTCTTGGCTTTCCGTCCATGCTTGCATGGCTTGTGCGAGAATATCTCGACCAAGCTCGAATGAATGAGCGTTCTCACAGGTGATACTTGCTGGAGATCCTCGTCTCGCGATAACTCTTCTGAGCTCGTTGAGGAATGATGAAATTCTTGCATTAGGCAGCAACTCGAGGTGAGTGTCTAGTGGTAGCACAGATCAATATATAATAAGACCATACGCCTTCGCTGTTGTCTCCGGCACGTCTTGGTTTCCTTTAAGGTGTAATGGTTCGAACATGTCCACGCCAATCTGATTGAATGGCCTGGTCTGAACCACTTTTCTGGACAGTAGATTTTCACCGTCAGGGTAGTGAAACGGCAGGTTGTTGAACCTTTGGTACGAAATGCATCTTCGGAATGCAACTTTCACTTGCCTCATCAGTCGGGGGATCCAGAACTGTTGTCGAACGTTGCCCATTGTTGTGAGGCCGAGCGGTGGTACTGACCATGGGCTTTTCGAATGGCCAATTTTGTAAATCGGTGTCTTCTGCGAGTATAACTGGAAGTCGTGCTTCTTCCGAAATTAGGCCTTTTCCGAGTCGTCCGTAGCATCACTAAATTCGTTCGCAATCTTTCTTAAAGTTCAGTTTGTTGCCTGACGACGTCATAATTGCTTTCTTGAAGTGCGTCTGATGAAGCTTCCAGATGAATTTCCTCGTTTCTTGCAGGTTACTTGCTTTTTGTGGCTCTCTTCCTTCCTGTTTTGTGATTTCCGACAGTGGTTTCGAGGACTTGTCGGCGTTGAAGTGACAGTCCTTTCAACGTGTTCGCGATGAATCTGAGTACGTATGCTGCATTCCCTCTAGCGTGTCTAGCGTTGAAAATCGTGCGATGTCGAATACAGATTTTGAAGAGACACTCTGATGTACTGTCAGTACATGCTGATTGAAGGCTACGTTCTCGCCTTGGCATATCTGGAAAGTCCTGTTTGCTGGCGGCCAGAATTCTCTTGGTTGACGTAACTGTGTCGGTTCTTCCCACCATATGCTTTGATGGAATTCTTCTGCCGTTGCTCCTCTTGTTCCGACGTCTGCTGTATTGTCTTCAGTGCTGATATATCCAAATTCCATTTCAACTCACTTTTCACGCAGATCGTCGGCAGTGGCCCTGATTTCGCGAAGATTGTTGTGTACAAGATGTTCTACTTCTTTCTCTGGTGCTGCTTTCTTCAGCCAGTGTAAAGCGATCTGGGAGTCACTGAAGATGCGTATTGAGTTTATAACGATGGAGTTCTTGAGCTCATCGAATGTCGATTTTGAGAGTCGTGCAGCCATTTTGAGTGCGTTCACCTCCATTTTCGGTACGATTGTTTTTTCGACTAACTTTGGCAATCTTGGCATTGCCATGAGCAGATGGCCGCCTTGGTTGTGGCAGAGATAGATGACAGCGCACACGAGTGGTGCTCGCGTCAGCGAATAATGCGAGAGTTTGACTATCCGTTTTGTCAGCAACGCGTCGGGAGCTTCTTCGAGAATCCTTTGGTTTCCATCAGAATGGCGTTCCATTTTAGAATGTCGTCGGGCGACAGCACAGTGTCGCAGCCCCACGTCTCTAATCTTTTCTTCAAAGGTACTGAAAGAACTGCTTCGTTCTGAGCATGAGAGGAGTGAGCCATCCCAATCAGGGATGGGCGGAATTTCTGTTTTCTGTTTTCTGATTTTCTGGTCATTTCAGTCAAATTTTCTCTGTCTTCTGTTTTCTGGGAAAATGGCCAAAAATTGGTCAGAAAACAGAAAATGAAGCTTCGTATAAAATTTTGTCGTAGCAATCCAATAATGTTATTCAAAGAACATCACAAATTCATTAGTTCCATGACGAAATAATATCTATAAAGTATTTAAAATTATAAGAAATGCAAGAAAAATAGCGTTGTGGGTGTGCACAAGTAGAGATCTTCCCGAGAATAGTACTTCTTTTGTTTGATTGACGGTGTGAAGGCTACTGACACGGAGTTCCTTCATAGCATATTTCTCGACTTTTATAAATTTGCTTCGTGGTTTTTCCAATTTCATTAATAGTGTAGGCTAATGCTAAGCTGGTGCTTAAGTTACGTTCTTTTCTTTTTCTTTTTTGAATAAGTGCTCGCAAGAATTCCCAACACAGAAAGTGCTATAAACTGAAACTGTTTCAAAAGTTTTGCGACATATGTAGGCACCTTATACGTTAACCCAAGGCCGTTCGTAAACCCCATCCCAATGCTTCATTGATATCATATTCGTTTCTTTGGAACCAGAATTGAATCAGAGACCATGCGCACCATACGCAAGATCGTAACGAGGTGGTCAGAAGAAAACAAAATTGAGAGGATTTTTGTGATTTTCATGCGCAACTGTACAGTACGTTCTGCACGAAGCTATCATTGAACCAAAATTCTACACAGCTTTCAGTTTTCAAAGCTGGAGCGAGTAAATTGTTCTACTCACAGCCATTCTTTCTCGCCGTACAATATGAGGCACCACATGTGACTGTCATTTAAAATGAAGTTGCTCCATGAAAATGGATGGCTCTGATTATTTAATACTGCATGTTCGCCCACTCATCCCAGTGATTACTGATTGGATTCTGAGCGGCCGCCAACAACTTCTCTTCTTGTCCCTGCCCGTGCCAGAGTAGCTTATTTGGTCGTTCGAGCGACATGAGGAGCGTCATATCTCTCTTTCGATTTACGATTAGTCTAGCGGTAATGTATCTGATTTTCAAACCTCAGTGGAGCTTCAATCTTCGATACTCTCTGATATGCGTGAGTCTGTTATTCCAAGCATCGTGCTCTCGATTCTTCGATGTGCACTGTTCATGCAAAGTTAATCCTGCTTTCGTAGTGTCCAGGTTTTTCAGCCGTATATTAGTGCAGCATGGACGGTGGAGTGAAACATGCACAGAGCGTAACGTTGTTCATCATCACTACTTCTTGAGCGCTAGTGAATGCTCCCAAAGACCGCTCGGTTCTTTCTATCCATTTTTACAACTGTGTTGCTCTCAGACTTATGTTGACTTCTGCGTACGAACAAAACTGTGTAAGAAACAAACATTTCTTCTCAGGATCAGAGCTTTGCAAAAGGAGCTGGTTATGTATGAGTGGCAGATGTTGACGAGGATCACAGTCTGTATGAGCGAGGAGCTGTGGAAACAAACATCCATAAAACCACTGAAACAGCGCCATCCTAGATGATATAGAAAGGATATGCTTCCTCCATTCCTTGGCGTCCACATGGACACATCCAAGAAAGCACTTTCACCTAAATTTTGTTTTTACAGTTCTACTGGGTTTATCAG
Organism: Heligmosomoides polygyrus bakeri; assembly: GCA_947359475.1. Taxonomy (NCBI): domain Eukaryota; kingdom Metazoa; phylum Nematoda; class Chromadorea; order Rhabditida; family Heligmosomidae; genus Heligmosomoides; species Heligmosomoides polygyrus. Next base: position 16,961,524 of record OX375868.1, read on the forward strand.
CTAGAACCTCGTATCACCCTATGAACAATAATGGCGAGTATATAACATCGTTAGTCTGCTATGGATCTTGTACATAGGTTTTCTTAAAGGAAATTGTATTGTTGCTCTAGAGATTTTTAGCAAGACGAGGCCATTTGATTCAAAAATTACAAAAGTGAGAAACAGAAATAGAAGCTGTAGTGCAACAATAATACTCTACAACCCCGCACAGCACCAGATCATTTTGCAAGTGCCTCTCTATACCACACAAATGGGAGAAATGAGTTGAACATTCGGTCAGCGGCGAATGAACCTCGCACAACCCTTGAAGGCCAGTTTCTCGTTTGTGGGACAACATCTGAATCGTGTAGTCGTGTTATTTGTAATTATACCTAAGTTGCGGACCTCTTAACTCATCTTTAAGCCACCTATTTCAATCTGTATGTGATAAGTAAGATTTTCCGTAATATTGCGGTCATTAATGTAACAGTTAGGACAATCGCTGTAATCGGGTGTTGGTAAATAATGTTGCATACTTCAAATAAGATCGCCTAGAATCTCTACTAATTTATTAATTTTGGTGAATTTAAAAGTAATACGAATTTGTATTCTATAAACGCTAGCCGCCAAGTAAATAAGGTTATTTGTGGCAAGATTTGTAGTCGTGGGAAAGCATTTGTTATTGGAAATTTTTTTTGGATAGAATAGATAGCTCGGATGATAACTTCGAAATTTTCTGTTTTCTGTTTTTTGATTTTCTGTTTTCTGTTTTCTGGAAAAATTTTAAAAATTTGAATGGACGATTCCACTGTGCTGGTCGTGTCGCTCTGTTATGTGTTCGAGAATGCCTTTCGCAAGTTGATACTTAAAAATTTGATCGTATTCTCGCAAGCATTGAGCCTTTTCTCGATAGGCTCAGAACAGTCCTTGAAGTCTAGCTTCTGTTATGTATCCGTTTTTCTGGTAGTTGCTCATAATCGTTCTTCCATGGTAGACATAGTAGCCATCTGGATTCTTTACAGTGGTTTCATTGAGGGCTTTCTGTTTCGGTTAGAGTGCGCGTTTGCTTTAGTGCTGGATCGGCGGTCGACTACGTTTGATCCAGTTGCTTGCGCTTCGTCGATGAGCTCCTTCTTCGAAATGATGTCGTCTACAACAGCATAAAATCTCTTCCAACCCTATAGCTGGAGATTTTCGAAATTTTTCTGACTTTTTCTCCAGTAGCTTCAGTTGGGTTGGCTGGCTGAATTTCCTAAAGAATTGTGTGAGCAGCTGTCTTTGGTTCACGGCTTCTTTTCTGCTTGCTAACTGTGCCATAGTCGTCGCGATTTGGTCCAGTAGTCTTCGCTGATGACGAGTGCCGTGTTCATCCACTTTGAGTTCCTCTAGTCGTCGATAGAGCCTGTCGATAATGACTTAACTGCTCACGCCTTAAGAGTCACAGTTTCCACGTAGTTGGCTTCCATGACCTGAAAGCGTATTATGGCTTCCCTTGCATCCCACGAGTGACTTGATCAGATTAGTTGAACATGAGTAGTGGTGAAATTAGCTGATCGTGAATGTTGCATTTGAACAATTGCCAGAAGTTCTCTCACTCCCAACCATTGCTAGAGAAATTCGGTATGGTAAGCGGCGGTAGTTGGGGATAGTACGGCAGTTGCGGATGGTTGGTCGCTATTAATGGTTCCTCTGTTAGTTGCGACGGAGTTCGTAGCTCTTGCTGTTGGCTGAGGGCTTCGGCCTTCATCAAGGCGTACCTCGTTGATTCCGCGATGTCCAGAGCTTCGCCTGCCGATGTCAAGTAGGTTGCCATCGAAACTCTTCTTTTGTTCGCTCGCCGTCGCTGAGGCTCAGGTGTCCTTCTTCGAGCTGTCCGAGAGCTTGATCAACTGTGCCGATGGCCTCTTTTATCAGCGTATGTGTTATTAAGCAATCTTTTCGTCAGCTCCTCCCTGTGAATGCGCCCACCAATGCAAGCTTGTGTGAGCGCTGGGCTATCGCTGACGATAGTAGCGAGGGAGTTCTGATTCCTTGTAACCTTTGACTTGAGAAGCCACAGTGCCATAGCGCAACATAACAGTCCAAACACAGCAACTTAGGAGGCCGATCGTGCAGGGACGACGGAAGCGGACGATATAGTGAGGAACACACTGGTCCTGATATGCGATATCAACAGATGATATATGAATCAACGTCGAATTAGGGAATACAGCAGATCGTCAGAAGTCGGTCGATGGGGATTCGGTTACAGCACGGGTCGTAGCCGATGCATCACGTAATGTTCACTTCTGCTTGTGAACGGTCCCTTGTATCGGCGAATTTACACCAGCAACAGTTTATTGGACGACAGCCAGTGAATACGTACAGCACCGCAGGATGAATAAAGGAGATAGAAGAAGAACGAGAGTCCCGCCAATACTGACGAAGGTTTTGATGAGCTGTACCGTATCTCGCTTTCGCGGCATGACGGCGAAACAGAAACGTGGCAGCCTTGAAACGATGAGACAATGGAATAAAGGTGAACCAACGGCAACAAAGTAATTACAAGAACATAAACAACATTTAGATCACACGTGACTTCCTCGAGCCTGGTCTCTTCCGGCTCTCGTTCCTCGCGTTAGACGCGATGAATTTGGAGTAATTGAACAGCTCCGCTTGTAGACGCTCACCTGCTGTAGACAGGTGAGCGTCTACAGGCGTGTCACTAGTGTCGAAGCGAAGGTTTATTAGCAGAGTAGCAATACGGTGGAGCACAACAAAGACGAGAAGAACAAGAACTTTAACCGCGTTGCTAATATGTAGCAGAGGTCAAATTGGACTGAAACGTGCATCGCGCGGGAGAGAGGCTAATTTCCACTCTGCGCCTGATGGCGATAGCGGTAACTAGGCATGCAGGAAATCGGAGAGGTAAGAAGAAATAGGCAAAAACAACTTCCAACGAACTAAAGAGATGAGGACAAGAAGATTTGGCATGCATACAACGCAGTTGAACTTCTAACAAACAATTAAGGTTACCACGACACACATTAACCGGCAAGAGATCAATAATGCCTTCTGTGAGCCTCGGTCTTGCCCGGTGCACTTGAATCGCGTTGCAATACTCCGGGGCCACCGTGGTCAGCTCGATGATCTTCGACTCGATTGTCCTTCTCCCTTTCGGAACGAGACATATTGCCGTGTTTTGTCCAGGGCTTCGACAGTAGGAACATTCCGTTGAACAGTGACTCAGCGGTCGATCTCGAGCAAGAAGTCGTCCATGTTGATCATGGTGGAATGGGAGTATTCCTTGAACATCCACTTCGCAGAATTTCTCCTTGTCATCACGGGAATTCTTCCAAGAATCGGTTGGCAGTCTCCGGCATCTGTTTGCATACAGACAAGACAATATATTTCTATGTTTTGTTCTTCTGCTGTTGTAAATGGGACTGCACATGAAAGCAGACGTGTAGAAAATAAATGGGAGTAGATAATGGACAGGAATTAAAATTCAGTGCGCCTTTATATCATGGGAATGTGAAGACTGAGAGAACTTTTCCTGCAACCTAAAGGGTCATATTGTCCTTGCTCCTGTTGCTGCGACGAGCGTCGAGAAAGTGCTATAGTTATTACACTGTAATTCATTGTTACTAAATTTAGAAGTGAAATTTCGGTCGAGATCGTTTTCCCCACCCAGATCAGATTTACAGAAAGCTCCAATTCGTAGGTAAAAATTGTCACGCTACAGCTGCAAAAATTCCTCAATAACTGCGCTCATCCTCACACATAAACCGCCCTACCACCGCCGAGAACTGCATAACCAAACAAAAAGATCGTTGAATCGCAATCAGCTGATCGCGCATACGAAATACATCCAAAACGAAACCTTACGAAAAGGAGAATGCATGTTCCTTGGACGTTAATGGCATGTTTACTCCTTCTTTCATCTGAATTAACAAATGGTAGATGGACCACTCAGCTAGATTGGAATGGAATAAAAACGGAAACATAACTACATCAGGTAAGTTGCTCGTATTCCTATCTTCCTTCAGATGAAATTTTTTATTTTAACCATCTCTCCTACGGCTCATCCCAGTCTTCAAGGCACCGGATCAAAACAAACACCCCTGGAGGAAACAACGAAAATCGACGTTAACTGACAGATTGTGATATTGATCTTGACAATGACGTCGTAAAGAGAGAGATGAGTACACAAAGATTCACGGACACGGCACCGTCCCCACGCCTCCGTTGCAGGGAATCAGAAATGGGGAATAATAGTGAATATTCCCCGATGGTTGGCCCGGAAACGGGTGCGCAATTGTTGCTGGTGTTGTTGATGCCAAGTTGCAACAACAGTGAAAAAACAACTCGATGTTGTCTTTGCTCCTCTGCGCCTCTGCCCTGTCTTTCATCACTGTAGCACAGGTTGCGCAACCACAGCATCGGCAGCGTGAAAACTGCTTTACGCAGACAAAAAGTGTTTGACATAATAATGTATACCAGAATTATTCCTGGAAGTCCCAGAGTTTACTACTTTTCTGATGGCACCTGCGAGTACTTTTGTTCGGTGGTCTGCTACGCTGCGCAAGTATCCTCATGAGCTTAATTTTTAATGTTAATAGTGTTTGAAAGTAATGTCGGCTCTTGCTGCGCAAGATGGATGTCGTTAATAAGTCGCCAGAATTTATCAAGCATTTGAAGCATCCCAGCGATTTATCAGCGACAAGACACGATAACATTCTTGCTAGCCTAACGCAGCAATTACACAAAACGCTTTCTTGGATTACTGAGCTCATACAGAATTACTGAGATAAGAGGTCGTGAGATAAGAATAATAAAAATTTTCAGTTATTTCAGATGCAGTTTCCAGTTGCACTGCTAACCACATTCGATGTATAATTTATTATTCTCATTTTTGTTTCACTACTATATCTCCGGTAATGGTACCCCGAAAGCTTGAACAGTTGTTACAAATATTGTTCACAGTGTTGTTATATTAACCGTCTATTCTTCTGTTTGTGAGCTTTTCTGGAGCTAGATATAAATTTCCAGTAGCAGATGCTAGTTGAGTTTTGGAACAAAGCCGCAACAATGAAAAGAAAAAAGAAAGATAGAAACACTGCGTGCATGAGATTAAACAGTATGGAGGTATCAATTAATGACTAAATAAACGAGACTTAAATGCAATAAGGATGACCAAAAAACATCTTAGCTCTCTTGCCTGTCTTCTCCCGTTTCGCCAGCAACAATGTTAAGGAGGTGAAAGTTGATAGCCGCGGGGTTCGGCAACAATATGAGCGAGAGTTCGTTTGCCGCCATCTAAATACCCTTGTCCTACAATTTGTCTATGGTTTTGCACCGGAAATATTGTAACATAGGTAAAATGCGTTATATACAGAAAAACTGAATACGCTAGGTATTTAAAACTTGCTCAAATATTGAAGGTAGGTATCTATGCTTTCTTCTAACCAAAACCAGATTCAAGGGCAATCTGTAGTGCTCTCGAATAGGATTATTATCTCTCGACTGCGTGCGAACGTCGTTTGATCCATCAAGCACAGGCGATGTATTATCCAGCTATCTTTCTGTTTCACACCAACTTTAGAATGTTCGCCGAGCGCATAAAAGAGTCAGTGTTAGTGCGAGGAGCATTATTTCTTCCCCTTCTCCTTGTTCTATACGACTTCTCTGTAACAGCTTTCCAGGGAGAGGCAACACTTGAGATCTGATCTCGTATGGAGAGTGGAGAGCGGATCTACTGCGTTTTCAGTATTCAATGAATTTTAGGTGCAATGAACATTGCCATGAATGCGATTGGGCCCTTGGGCTCGAAAGTGCGACTCTACTGATCGTGGATGACAGCCATGAGTGTGGTTCGGGTTTGGGAAATCAGGCTTTCCTGTAGACTCGATTTTAGTCACTGACAACGACCGATGTCTGTCTGACTGGGACAACCCCCTCGCCGTATCAGCGCTTTTACAGGAAATTAATTACCGTTAGTGCGACCTCAGTTGAGCAAAAATAGTTAGTAGTGGTACTAAATTTACTTTGTTAGGAAGATATGTATGTGATATAAAGTATGGGCTATTTTAGGTAATAAATCTGCGCGCTGTTAAGAATAACGTAACGTTCTATTTCATTTTAACTTTAACTATGATAATTCTACTTGCTACACACTATTCAAAACCCTTATCGCTATTACTCGTTACCGCACGACAGGTCACGCCATTGTGATTTAGGATGAAGGCATGAAAACGAAAACACTGCGCAGGTGTAATACTGGGACTTATATTTCAGATGGAAATGGTTTGTTTTCGCTTCAACAATACAGGTTAGTTAACCTGTATTGTTGAAGCGAAAACAAAAAATGGAGCAGTCAGTTTAGCTCCGCTATGACAATAATTTTGTCGCTCGATATTTAAGTCCTGCTCAGATTTACTCGTCTCATTGCTGTACATAGACTTCTAACAGGAGCAAGATGGCAAATATACAGTTCTTTACTCCATAATAGTTTGAAAAATCACATAGCTGCTTGGTACTCTTCAAAGTGTGGAATGTGTTTACTCAAGGATTTGAGCAGTGTGCCTTATCACTATCTTTACAGAAATGGAATACTACCTAATAATGCTCATTCTACTTCACGTTATTCCGAATATGTTCGGAATTGTCACCAACTCTCTACTGGTCTTCGTTGTAATGAAAAAGACCCCGAAACAACTCACAACTTACTCGATTCTCATTTTCAACTTCGCATTCTGCGATCTGCTTACCTGCATCAGTGCGCTATTCGTTCAGCAAAGGTACCGAAATTTTCACCCATGGTTACTACAGCTTTGTTTTGTACAGGGATAAGCTTTATCTTTTTGAACTCGCAGATTTGTGCAGAAGAGTGCCCTACTCGTTCATTCGTTGCTGCTCCCGAAGTTTGCCTTTGAAGAAAAAACACAGTTGAAAAGAACAGGAGCAAATAACAGTGTCCAGGTTTAAACAACCAACAAAAAGTTGTGAGCAACTTGAATAACACTGGAACTCCAGCTGTATTAAAAAAAAACTATTTTTGCAGATTATTTCAGAAGACCCAGTACAAAGGTTTAAAAAATATCGAAATCAAAAACAAACGAGCATTGTGAAACATAGTATATAATGTCGAATTATTTAACCATTCGTAAGGTTGACATATTTTTATTTTTGATACCGGCAACAAAAGTGCTGACGATACGTTAAGTCTACCCATGTGTGAGTGCGGAAGGCTTCCATAAATTACGAATCTCTCCTGATTGTAATGAGAGATGGAAACATGAGCGAGCAGCTTACATACACAGGACGAGAAGACACTTACTGGGTATAATTTGTGGAATACTATCAAGGGTTTAGTTAAAGAGGAGTTAAGTATTTTTCAGTGTGGAAGAGTTATTATCATTAGGGTAAATGTAGCACTAAGTAGGGGCATTCTGTGCTGACCTCCTCCTGTGCTGACCTTCTCCATTTCTGGTCTGCTGTAAGTGTGATCATTACTAAATACCTTGCAAAATAGGAAGCAAGAGCATTGTGTTTAACAAAGGATTTACTACAACATAAGACGGTGCTCGTAATTGGCGAGAAACTTCCAAAGATGGCGCCTCAAATCCGAACACATTTCTGTATTGAAGGGGTTGGAAGGAGGGATGCGTAATTTCTAATAATGACGGTCCTTCTAGAATAAATACTTAATCAAGGGAACTGACAGAACGAAATTTAAGAAATCTAAACGGCACTAACATGGAAAGGGCACTATAGAGAACAGCGCGAAATCTATTACTTCACTAATGGATGCATTCCAGCTAAAAGCTTAAATCCAAACAACTGATTGTGTATTGCTTCGGAGCGCAAAATCCAATCAGTATTTATACAGTCTGGAACAGAAAAATCGTACCTTATATGGGGGAAGACATGTGAAATGACCACAGGTACCTAATGGCGATAGCATAGCCACATTATGAATATTGTGCTTCAATGAGAGGACTATGTTGGGAATTCTGTCACCACGAGTGGATTGATTTATCTACAAAATTGTTTGAAACCGGGATATTGGAAGAAAGCGAGAAATTCACAGGCAGTTGAATTTAAAAGAGCGAGGGAGGGCGAGTCTATGTTGAGATTAAAGTCACACAGAATAACTGTGCAAGATTGAACAGAAGAGAGATCACGAAGTAATTCAAACAGTGAGCTGTCTTCCGTTTTTGTGGAATTCGGGGCCTACAGAACGTGATGAAACGAATCTGGGAGCACACCGAAGGTAGGAAAAAATATCAATACACAAAACATCCGCTTTACTAGGTTGTACTTGTTTAATTTCGTCGGAGTAAACATCTGCTATGATGAGGCAGCAGCTTTGATGAGGTCCTTTCTCCTACTAATGCTGCGGTTGACTCGGTGAATGATGTTATGAAAGCCACTGATTATTATTTGCTGTTATTTACTGCACCTATTTTTGAGCGCAACATTCGGCATAGCAGTTCCCTGCCTAGCGGAAAACTGAAATTAATTGTTCGTAAGTGCCCAGTGAGATGGGTTGGTTCTTTGCCTGCGACGGAGGTCTTGCTTTTTGTCTTCTTGTTATCAATTTGATATCACAAAATGGACTGCTTAAATATTATTGAAAAAAACTAAACTGTGCTGATTCATTATCTTCAAACTTCGTCTATACGCAAGTGCTGTTCATTTCAGGCATATTTCCAGTGGATTTAGTCTCTACTATGTTTCTCATGGTCCTTGTAAATACTTTGGTTCGTTGGTCTGCCATGTTCTGTAAGTTTATAGTATTAACCAGTTTGAACTGCTTCAAGCCCTTGTACATCAATCTTTAAGTGGGGAATAAGGGTATTGCCGTATTTATTTATTTTATTTATTTATTCTGGGCGTAGACGTATTTTAGTTGTTTTGTTCAGTTCTTTTGTTAGTTTGTAACGCGTGAGTCCACGCGTTACAAACTTACAAAAGAACTGAACAAAACAACTAAAATACGTGAACAACTCAATTGGGTATCAATTCTTGTGCAACGTTATCAGCACATCTCATATAACACAACATTGAAATATTTGTCAAGCAAGATACGTTCTACAGGTACGCGCAAGAGACTCGCCAGATCATCGTACCTCCCAAGCAGCAAATTAAAATCCTTCAGGATCCTGTACGTTAAAAAGTCTGACCTAATTCGCATCCTTGCTGTTTGGGCTTCCGTTGCCTCTGACACAAAATTATTAAATAATCCGTTTATTCGTAATTGTACAACTAAAGGCGAGCTAGCAGGGTGGAGGAACTCAACAAGACTGAGACCGCGAGGGCGGTCCTTCTAGAATACAACGGAGACGTCTTGTACTTTCTGTTTTCAAGGAAGAAGACACTGTAGGCGAACTGTGAATGCACTATTTCTTTGTCCGTCTGAGGTCTCGCGGGTGAGAACTCATGAAAAGGTAGCGGCAGCTGGTGCTTGCCGCGACACTCCCGGGCGCAAAACTTTTAAAAGTACCTTGTAACAATGAGTAATGCATAGCAATGGGTATACTTTCGATTATCAAGTCAGATGAGCAAATGAGTAGTGAATAAGTAAATGATTGTAATGGTTGATACGAGGAGTAACGACGCGGAATAATACTCACTTGTTTTTGTTTATTTTTGTTGCTCTCCGCGGTCGAGTGACCCACAAAGACTAGAGCGGCCACGACTGGCTCCACCACCGATTTTGTTAGTGACAGACGTATTTGCTGCGTAACTAGACGCGCCTGTACAAGGCTAAAGACACCGACAAAGGCAGAACTAAGTGATGGGGTGATCCTCACCAGCCGTTTATGGGACTACCTAGTAAATGTGGGTGACTCGTGGCGGAGGCATGTGCGTGAGGTGTGAATGATGATTCCGCGTTTACAATGTAATAAATACAGGAGCATACAATGAGAATATTTAGAGGGACAATTTTCGCCATCTTATGCATTGAAAAAAATTATATGAAATACAAAGTGAGTGGCGTATTACAATGGAATATTGAAAGGAATATCAGTGCTAGCTGACAGGAAAGATACAAAATACTTGGAATAGGAAAAGGGAATAAAGAGAAATATTGTAGGGAATAACTGCGTCAATGTACTGTACGCCCGTTGCAGAATATGGGCGTGTGGTATGAGTGAGTATGGTATTCACTTTGCTCTCCAGTGCTACCAGCTTGGCTGGAAGATCCTGTATGTTATCATCAGGAACAGATGATTCCACTGACACTCGATTAAAAGGAAGTGCATCGTTTTGGCACGTTATTGGATCTGAACGCACTTGGACGCTGAGTATGATGGAGAGCACCAAATAAAGCAAAATTCTTGAGAATATGCTGAAGCTGCTAGATGTCGTTAGTTCTTCACAGAGCTTTCGTTCTTTAATGTTACAGCACTTGGCTCCTTGCTTTGCTTTCATTGAAAGCAAGGTCCCCTGAGGAGGTTGTAACATGTTATCTAATTCAGGCGCCTTCTTAATTTCTGAAAGGCCATTCGTCCCTCGAATCTCGTGTGGAATCTGCTTTAGTAAGGTGTCTTTGACCAGATCTGGAGCATGTTCTAAAGGCGGTTTGCTGCATGAAATAAGCGGTTCATATTGTCTGTGTTCAATGTCGTTCACCTCTAGTGAAAGACGTGACGCGTGTTTCCGTTTATCTTCGAACGCTTTATCACGAGCTTCCTTTCCTGCATCAACAATCTGTGGAGATGCTACCAGAGAGAGGTGGAAATGCCGTGCTTTTGGTTGTGTTGTATTTGAAGATCCGAACAGTGCTGGTCCGAAAACGGTGTTTTGTGCAAGTAGTCCTGACGGTAGTCTTACAGGTGGGTGGTTTAACATCACGATTTGGTCGTATGTTTCAACTCCGATCAAAATTCGCGGCTTTACAAATTCTCCGTTCGTAGTGGTATTCGACAAGAAAATGCACTTGCCTCTTAGAAACTGTACGTCTGAACTTGTCAATGTGGCTGCTGGAAAAGCATTTGTGAGCACTGATTTGGTGGTAAGCGGGAGTGAAATGGTATCTCCGAACCGCGTTCTGAAAACGGCAGATGTCCGTTGAGTCAAATAAGTCTCACTGTTTCCTCCAATACCATGCATTGTGCATCGATATGGCTCACTTAATTGAAGTCCCAGCGTGCTCGCAAGGTTGGCTTCAAATAGGTTGCACTGTGCACCCAAGTCTAGGAGAACCACCACATTTTCAAACGTGTTGGTGTGATTGTTTCTTATTTGTGCCTCTGCAGTCATAAGAATAAGTTCTTTTCCTGTGATCTTGTCGTTTGTTGTATTTGAGAGACTTGCTACTGTATATGCATTATGCTCCTGTGGGGCAGATTGCTGGCTTTTATTCACCACATTATAGCTGGATTGGCTGCGAGAGATGTTAACTTCAGTTGATTCGGTATTCGTGTTTTGGCTGGTAGAAAAACGTTGACTATTTTCTTGTATATTACCACCTTCTCGAAGCTGTCGGACGTTCTCCTTTATACATAGTGTGACATCGTGATCTCCCTTGCATTTTGGGCAACATTCGAAGGCGCAGTCACGGCTTCTGTGGTCCAGTGCGAAGCATTTCCAACACACTGGCTGACCCCTCAGTGCGTTTCTGCGATCGATTGCAGTCCGGACTGTGCGGCACTCCTTGGTCTGGTGGTTGGATCTGTTGCAAAACAGGCATTGTTCTGTACCAGACGGTTTCGGGCGTCGTAAGGGTTCGGCATTGTTTATTTGATTTCCCCTCAACGATTCGAATCGGCGCTCGAAACGAGCTCTGGAAGAAACTTCCTCACCGAGCTCTTCCAGCAGTTTGCCTACGGTTAGTTGTGAGCTTTCTGTTTCCCTTTTCATGCAGTCCTTTACAATTTCATAGGGAAATTTTGCAAGGATGGTGTCTATCCATAACGGATCGTGCCTTTTCCTTACGTCGTACCCTGTGGCGACCATTTGGAAGACAAGATCATTGACCTTTTCGAGGGTTTCGACACATTTTTCGCCTCCTGTGTTGGCAGCTGGTAGTGCCAGTAGGCGCTGTACGATCTGCGACCTGTTATTTCCTTTGTTTCCATATTTTTTGTGTAGTACATCTACAATCAGACTGTAATTGGAAGCCTTCATTGGGATGCTTCTGATTGCGTTTTGTGCCTTTCCGCGTATGGCGTCCTTAAGGTAGAGAATTTTCTCCAATTCTCCTAGTTGCGCGTTTTGATCGACTATGAGTGAATATGCATCCCAGAATTCGTCCCATGAGTCGTTTTCTCCATCAAAATGCGGTAGTTTGATTTGCGGGTACTTGATCTTCAACGCCGGCGATAGGATCATCTGTTCTGGGTCTTGGTCATGCGAATCAAGACCCGAGTGAGCTGTCCTCTGTGGCTGCGTCAGCGGTCGGTTACTTTGAAGTAGACCACATGGATCGATTTCCTCATATGCGTCCCCGCTGTCGAGGTCTCCTCTGCTTTCGGGACCGTTTCGACCCAGTGGGGTACGAGTAATTTGCAGAATTTCCCATTGAGTCTGAATTTCTCGAGTTCTGGTTTTTAGAGCCATCACTACAGTTTCCGCTTCTTGTTTGAGTGAGCGGAAATTGATTTTCTGTTTTAGTTCCTCTATTTCTGCTAACATTTCCTTTTTCTCTCCTTTTGAGGCCTCTGAATAGGTGCTCATTATGCTCTGGTAGACATCTTGCATTGATGACAGTTTTCTTTCGACGTTTTCCAGTGCCGTTTGCAGTTCACATAGTCTTTCCTGACAGTAGACTTGTATTTTTTGATCCTCTGTGGGTGGTTTATTAGGCTCTGTGGCGGCCTTGTAATATTCAACCACTTCTTTGAGGATAGTCGATTCATCTTCCAGAGATTGGAGGAGAAGGGTAATTTTACTCATTTTGCTATTATTCAGCTTGAGTTTCTTTTTTCTGTAGAAAATCAGCGGTTCTTAGCCTTATGAGGGAGAACAAGCTGATTTGAAGATGCCACGCGGGACTTTATTATTGGTGCCTGGAAAATGGCCGATGCACCAGAAATTTTGTTTGGGCTTCCGTTGCCTCTGACACAAAATTATTAAATAATCCGTTTATTCGTAATTGTACAACTAAAGGCGAGCTAGCAGGGTGGAGGAACTCAACAAGACTGAGACCGCGAGGGCGGTCCTTCTAGAATACAACGGAGACGTCTTGTACTTTCTGTTTTCAAGGAAGAAGACACTGTAGGCGAACTGTGAATGCACTATTTCTTTGTCCGTCTGAGGTCTCGCGGGTGAGAACTCATGAAAAGGTAGCGGCAGCTGGTGCTTGCCGCGACACTTGCTACGGAGGTTCGAAGTTTGAGCTTCCCCCTCATGGATCTAGCCAGCGTTCCATCAAAAAATTCTAGTGCGTTGATGGAAAGCTTGTTGGCAAGGATTTTGTACATCATGTGAAGGTCAGCGGTTTTTCTTAAGTAGTTCTTAAGTATTTAAGTATAGAGCGAACGTATGATTGATTTGCTATCAAAAAAGGTGTCGATTTCACAGACCAGTATTTAAATGCCTTGTGAGTAGTTTTCTCAGCCTTCTTCGCGATGCCTTCATAGTGGTCAGGAGGGATGAGTTTCTTTTCTTTAATAAATCACAAATCTCGCCGCGTATCGGCACAAACTCTAACTCTGTTCCTCCAAGCAGGTAGTTGTAGCTTTCTTAGAATTACCATGATCAAGAACTTCTGTCTTAGGGGCGGGCAGTCTGTTTGTCAGGTCATTAAGCAACCTCTTTAATAGCACTTTGCAAAGCAAAGCATTCTTCCGATATGCTAATATTTTTCTATAGTTTTACGTCGTCAAGCATTCTGCACTTCAGGTTGAATTCGTCTACTTGATCTGCTACGTAGGAAGAGGAGATAATGAAGAGAATGGACGATAATACCACACCCTGAGGTGCTTCACTGGTGACTGACAAGGAAAGGTTCCCAACTCATGATGAGATTTTGCGATGCTATTTTGGCAAGATGTAGGGCCCTGTGAGTGGAGTCTAGAACCACAGTTAGTTTTTGCTGAACGCTTCTTTAAAGACCTGAAAAAAAGCCTGAAAGCGTGCGCGCAACTATTATCAACCTCTACGGCACATCGACGAGATGTGACTCGGTGGCGCAGCCGGTAACACTGCCGCCTCGTAGGAGCATACCGCCAGGCGTTTCTTTCAAGTCCGAGGGTTGTCACTACTTTTGCACGTAATAGTTTGTTGTTATTACACTTTCTCATGATCACAGGAGTCAACTTTAGACCAGCAATGCTTACAGCAACCCAAGTCTCTCTATATGCGCCTTCATATGTGCTAGTTGTTCAACTATGCATATCTGTACCATATCACTTCTCTGCAAATAAAAACTCTTATACATTATTAAATTAAAAGTCTAATATTTATTATTTCCCTTCCAGTCAACAGCTATGGTACAAAACTATGAAACAAATAAAACGCAAGCGCTTGTCACACCAGCAGCATCTTACAAAAGCCAGTGAGGAACAATCTTCTCCCTGGCAAGGAATGACCAGTTCTTCTTCGTAGAACACGCGTAATTTGTGGGTGTAGAAAAGGGTCCTGGGTGAACATCGACGTAGCCAGCTGCTACCAACGCGTATGACAGACACGGCCAGAACACCAGAGCGCAGAACTGTCGGTAGGTCTGGCTTATAATCTGCACTCAAAAGAAAAGTCACGGGTGGCACCCTTTTTGTATAATATTTTATACCAGTTACCCACTTTAAATATACCATCTCGGCTGCGTATAACATATTCCGGATGGCAGTCAAAGAGGACTGATTTCTCTAACGGTGATTGCTCACTGTTGTTTTCCTCCTCACAGTCATCATTAGGTGTCCAGTCGACATCCACCTCTTCATCGAAACGCACCTATGAAACCACCTAGATGATACGTGTAGAAAGGTTCCATTTTCATTATAGTACCTCTAACCTGTACTGCCTCTTCTTCCTGACGGTTGCTATCTCCATAAATGACATCAAGGAGGAGCCCTTTATGGCATCCGGAGCCGCAATCTCTCTCCTTGTCGGAGAAGTGAAATCCGGTGTGAAGGTGGAAAGTAGTCGGCCAACAATGCGTTCAGATGAGAACGGTATTTTTAGCATACTTATGTACCGATATTGCCCGGGTCCATAATATTCAACCGTAAGATAAGCGTATTTTTGTGCAGTTACGGTATCAGGTGATACGGTATGACATATGGTGGTGGTACGGATATGCAGAGTTGAAAAACTAGCACAGATGAAGGCGCATGTAGAGCCTGGTTTGCTGTAAGCACTTAACTCCTGTGATCATAAGAAAGTGTTATGACAACAAACTAATACGTGCCAAAATATTGACAGCACTCGGACTTGAACTGAAAAGCCTGGCGATGTGCTCCTGCGAGGCGGCAGTGTTACCCGCTGCGCCACCGCGGCACATCTTGTTGAGTGCCTTAGGGGTTTATAATTGATGCGCGCAAGCGTTCAGGCCTTTTTTCAGATCTTTAAAGAATCGTTCAGCAAAAACAAACTGCGGTTCTAGATTCCACTCAGAGGGTCCTACATCCTGCCAAAATAGCATCGCAAAAACTCACGATGGGTTAGGAACCTTGCCTTGTGAGTATGTATCCAAAATGGAATCATTGACTTTCACTACGTTCTCTACGTGACAAAATTCTTTATCCTCGCAATAACTAGACGGTACACTCCAGCGGCTTGAAATTTGTGAACCAATTCTTTAAACGGTATCCTGCCAAACGCCTTACTAAAGTTAGGTTAAACGATATCAATATCAATGTTTGCATCAAGTGCTTTGGTCCAACCATTTAAGGCAGACAACGTTGATATCTCTGTTGAGCGTTTGACAGTGAACCTGTGTTGGCTCTCATTGCCAGTGAAATGTCATTTATCTCGACCTATCATCTGTGTGGCATCTGGCATACCTAAGGCCTATGTTTTTCTTCGACGACGCCGTTGTCGGTGACATCGGCGACAGTGTTGCGCGGGCTGCTACTCACTGCCAGAGATTCCTACTCCGCTCAAATCGCTCCAGCGATTGTCGCGGGAGCGATTTGAGCAGAGCAGGAATCGCGCCGGGATCCCTCACCTGACCAATCGCCGACTCCGCTACGGCAGCCTTCCGCGGACCGACACAACTGCAGCTAATGCAATCGCTGTGCAATACGTAGCGATTCGGGCAATCGCTAGAGCGACTCGGAGGTATGCCAGATGCCTACTGTCGCCCCGTTGATCACCGATTCGCTCTAGCGGGCGCCAGCAGCGTCTTCGTTCGTCCCTCTCGCGTACCAGAGTGTTCCAATGAACCCTTCTGCTCGAGGGACACGAAGAGCGCCCTATCGTTCGTTCAGGGCTTTCACCAAGAGGGCCGTCCAACGCTTTGGTGGACGTTTCGGAGTTCTCTTGCCAGTCTTTCGATCTTCAAACGTCGACGAAACTCGAAATGTCGGAGGCCTTCTCTCTCTTGCGTGAATCGTGTCATTCCGAGCATCGTCCTCTCAAAGCCAAGTTGCACAACGCTTGTTGATTATCGTTGTCAGTAATAAGCACAGTTATTCCATGTGAACAAGAAATTTTTTTAAGTTAGCGATCCAATAGAGTGATGCAGTGCAAATACGATCCATTGAGAGGTAACTCAAATGAAAGCCCAAAAAGGCTAGGTTTGAATACTAAAAGCATTAATCGTGTACAAATTGACTGCTGTGATCACGCAAGTCATAATAACGATCCGATGTGTGCAAAAACATTGGCGACACCGAGGACCGAACCATCAAACCCGCTGGGTGCGCCCGAGAGGCGATCCTGCCACCACTGCACCAACCGACCTCACCGGGTTGGGTGGCATCACGGCGCGCTTACGTGTCCACACATATTTTTTTCGACCACAGAAAAGCATTCCTAAAAATTAACTATGGTTTTGGACTCCCCACACGGTACCCTAAATCCTGTAAAAATTGCATCGCAAAAGCTCACGGCCACTCTGGAGGGCCTCCTTGTGAGTAGGAGCGCCTTGAGTAAGCAAAATTCGAGGACCGGTTCATTTTCGGCAGAGTCGAATGTCTTCTTCAGCTCGATGAACGTAAGGCAGATTATTTCTCACGATACTTCGATGGCCTTTGTATTGGTATGCATGTGGTCGATCGTGCCGAATCCTCTCCGAAATCCTTCTTGTTCGCATGGCTGCGCTTCGTCCGGCGTTCTGCTAATTCTATTCAGAATTACTCCTAAAAGCTGAACAGCTTGAAACCACGGACAGCTACCAGATCGAGCGATAGTTGTGAATGTCGCGCATGTCGTGCGCGTCTCCCTCCTTGTACAGCAAATGGTTGGTCCTGGTGGTCTTGCATTGAAATGGAACTTTGCACTCCGACAGGTAGCGTGTGAAGCGCCGCTCCAGGTTGTTGACGAGCGCTTGCGGGAGCTTCTTCAGAAGAGATCGTAGTAGAAGTCGTGGATGACCTTCTCCGTTGTCATTCTGGAAGAGATGTTACATCAGGGCGTCGGAGAAGAGTCATCTCGATCTTGAAGTTGGCGAAGTTGCGAATGCTCAACCCTTCCTCTGCAACCTCAGCCAATACTTTCGCTATTGTGTGTTTATCATCTCTTATCGCCTCACTGCATAGCTTCGCAAGCTCGGACGTTAGTTCGCAGTTCCCTGACACTCCTCCATGCTGGCGTAACACACGAGACCTTCCGGAGACAAGGGTATTTTCGTGGTCTTAGGCATTTTTGGTGACCTAGCGCTTGCGAGTATATTTTCAAAAACGAGGAATGAAATGCGGATAACGTCATTTCGGGTATGAACGCGAAATGTGGAGCTATCAAATTTCTTTTTTGTTACCTTCTAGCATTGCTTCTTGTTGCTCGATAAATCTGGACAAGTTCTCTTGAAAAGACCAAACTTCTTCCACTCGAAAAGTCGTAAATTTAATCAAATCCAGTGACTTTAACTCTTACGAGGGTTGATTTCTGGCAGGAGCTACTGTGTGGTCTTTCAGGTCTTACTCTAAAAGGGTTTTTGTTGTCTGTGTATATCCACGGTTAAGAGAATTGCAAAGAAGTGCTATCCTACTATATATAATCGAAAACGGTCGTTTGTCTGTGTGTGAGTGAGTGTGTATGTTTGTTTGCACAGATGTGCTGGAGGAGTGTTGGGGAAAAGCCTGGCGACGGGAGGGGCGGGGGGGGGGGGGGGTTGTAGCTGTGCAATGTGCCTGTCGCCTCAGTAGACGTTCAGAACACGTTGCCCAACGTGCATGGCGAGACGTGCCGAACACCTCGCCAAACGCGCGTGGAGATGCAGCGCTGGCAACCCCCCCCCCCCCCCCCCCGTCTACTCATTGTTTCTTCGTTCAAATTTGTAGGCTGGGGTACAATTCCAGTTGACGTCGATCATCGGACTCTCTACCTCGAAGATGCTGCTTCAGAGCTTTGAGCGGGTGGTAGTCAGAGGGAGCAAGATCTGGAGAGTACGGCGGATGGGGCAGAATTTCCCAGCCTAATTCTTGGATTTTCTCGCGACTCACTTTTGAGGCATGAGGACGCGCGTTGTCGTGCAGTAGGTAGACATTTTCCCGTTCTGGACGTTTTTGGCGCATGGCGTCGGCCAAGCTCTGGAGCTGGGTAGCGTAGAAAGATGCTGTAACAGTGGTCTCACTATCCAGCAACTCCCAGTAAAGCATGCCTTCTGAGTCCAACAGGGAGGCGTCCGGAACGAGGTCGATCTTCGAGAGAGATATCTCCAGCCTTGAAGCGCTGTTACCAACGGGCCACCGTGGAATAGTGAATGTCTTTCTCCTTGAATGCAGCACAGATGTTGGAGGCTGTAGTCCTTGCGGAATGGCCTTGCAGAAATTCGCAGTAGACGATAGGTCGTAGGCATGCTGCTGATTATCGTTGACATTGTTGCTGTATTCCTACTCGACGAGGCCTTGTATAGTATGCATGAGGAAGCTTCGAGAATGTACGGTGACGTTACCACACAAGATCAATACTGCAAGCGCTTTAACAAATTTAACAGGCAGTAGCATAAAATGTTGCAAGACTTTTCGATCAACCCAATAGTATTCAGCGGGTTTACTTTGAATTGCAGAAAAAACTGAAATGTTGCAAAATTTATGACCCATCCTAATATGAAGGATCCGCCTAGAGTAGGGAAGAGTAGCCGGTACAAAAGACAGAATTGAGACCAATAACGCAAAATGCATAAAAATATTCCACTTCTAGTCACTCATGGATGGCATCTAACGAGAGCTTGCCCGACAAGACAAGCATGGTTTAATCGCCAGTGGTGCATCTCTAATCAACGAAGTCTAGCTTGGCTCACAGCCTGCAAGAGGTTAAAAAAGTTGAATACCAAACTCTTAACCTGTCGAGACCAAAAGGCACTTTACATTAATAAAAATGCAAAAAACACCACTAGAATCGCATAAACCCCAGCCCTGGAACAGATCCCTTGACCACCCTTCGGCAAGTCTACGACGCTATCCACTCTGATATTCAGTCACTTGCGCTCTAGTGATGAATGCATCCCGCGAATGTGCCTTCTCGCTCCTATCAGGAATTTATCAAATCCCACGTTCTAGCAATGAGTGTGAAGCTCCAATCTTTCTGCAAGGTTATTTCACGACGAGGGTATTCCAGGCGTCAGTTCTGCACTATCGACCCGCACTCAAGCGCTACAGTTTCCCCCCTCTCTGAGCAAGCCAGAGGTTCGCAGAAAATTTTGAATCTACTGTGATGCTTCCCAGACAACGCCCTGCAATACTAGGTCGCTATGAGAATCTGCGCGGACACCTCGTTGACCCTATTCATTAGATCCGCGCATCTTCAAGACCTTCAGGAGTTTGGCTTTTGAAAGTGACTAAAGACGAATAAGCACTGCCACGCGGAATAAGTAGGTAGTTGGTTGCGACCGAACGCGATGAAGTCACCTCAAACTTAGATAATTAAACCTTTATTTTAATAAACATAAATAAACACGCACGACTAACGAAACAAGGAATTAAAAGCATCGATGGTAAAGCGATATACTGAGTTAGGACAATAACATGAATAAATGCGAGGATAAACATCGAATAACCTGGACATAACTACGCGAAACATGAATAGAGACCAAATGATACCAATATGAACAGCACCGATATCAACAGGACCTTGAAAGGCTAAGTGACATAATAACGACACAACACTATGATATGGCAAGGCTACCCCAATATAAAGATATGGCAAAGCATAAACAAGATAAACATGACCTATATGCTGACAGAGTAACATACAACAAGATACACAAAGGATAGCGAAACAAGATAACAATAGAAAACCGAATACAACACTAAAATATGAAGGAACATACAAAGGATTACATTAGAACCATGAACAACACATTATGAACACAATAAGCCCATAACGTTACGCGCAAGGAGTCAGAACGGAGAGACCACGACAAAAATATACGCAGATTGGAAAAATCCCCCTCATATCAACCGCTACACTGCCTGCAAGCCCAAGAACGGGGCTGGACGCGCTGCGTAGAACTAAATCCCTGAAAATCAGGAGGCGCCGAGAAATAGCCCGGGGGACGAGGAGTGCCCAGAGACGCGCGCGGCGGTCGAAATGGGGCGCGAAATCCTTCATAGGAGACGACTTGTCATCAGCCTTCAAGTTGTTCGATTAACTGCGTTTGTTTGTGCATGTACCCTTCATATTCAAACTTATACCAACAGGCTGCGTTTTGCTTAGCTTCTGCTAAGAGATTTCCATCAAAAGCGAAATTGAGACAAGTTTGGTTGCAACCAGTTTTCATTATAACAGTCTTTTTGATATCAGGGATGAGCGGATAACATAAATTTCAAACCCGGATAACGGATAACGGATAATTTTGCTCAAAAATCGCCGGATAACGGAAAAACGGATAACGAACAAACAACAAAAATAAAACTGGACTTAAACTGCTCTAGTTTCAATATGAGACATGGAACGCAACTGCTGTCAAATTATAAGTTCTTTCTAAACATAGTGCAGTCGCTTTAACAAAGCCCTATGGGATTCTCACGAAACTTCAGTAAAAGAAACGCTTCTTCATTGCCATCCAAACCGATGCCGAGTTCGAATTGCGAACCACGATTCCTTCATCAGGTTCCACGAACTGCTATCAAACTCATCAGGGAGGACAAATAGCAAGACCACCAAGCTGTGAAACTAAAACTGTTCTGCAAACTCGACTCTTCTGATGTTTCGCTGTGATCACCTTAACTCAAGTCTGGAAAAGATGAGGAGAGACTTTGTTCATCCAAGCACATTTTCGTAATACGATTTACAATTTTTCATATTTTTGCCGTTTAAAACGAATTGGAAGAACGAGGCGAAGGATGCGTAAAACAGCCCAACTAACCGTATGGAAACATTCATAAGTCGCCCTTGGAGGGAGAGATGTGAGACTCATTCACCTCTTATTCATTCACATTTGTCTTCATCGAACAACTTGAGCTCATTTTGCCAGTTTCCATTGTTGGGTGGTTTTAGTGATCAATCGTCAGGTTTTCTTTTTGAATTAAGACTGTGACCAAACAGAATGATCCTTGGATGAATGGCTCCTCCGATGCTTCTTGACTTTTCTATGCTAGGCCGACTCAGCCGAATAAGGTCTGCATAACAATCTTGGTTTCACGCGGATCGATACTCTTGTTCGACAGTATCCCAAGATCTAAGAAGAACGTGGAATGAGATGGGTGAAATACCAGCTTTCTACAGGCTAGCCACTACAAGCCATTGTACAGTCCTAATGCAGAGAGATGTGAAAACTAGGAAAGCGGAAGTAGAGTGTCCCTGAAAGGCAATCTTAATTTAAAATGAAGCTCCAACATGCGCAGCGGGGAATCAGTTTAGTACAGTTCAACTGCACTATTTTGATTTTTAATAGAGTGGATCAATTCCTTAACACTACGGAGGTACCAACAGTAGCAGCGTACAGAAAATGCTTTCAGAAAACCGTTTCTAAAAACAAATCTCAACAATTTGTAGAATTTGTAGGCGTAGCTTTCTCCACTCATTTAGATTGAACCTGTGCCCATTTTGCTTGTATTCTTTACTGCTCAGCGATATGTGTTTAATGCGTTACAACAGTCTATCAGTAAAAACTAAAATACCTTCGCCGAATGCTACCTGCATACTGCGATCGTGGAAAAGAACGCTAAATTCGGCACAATTCTTCTTGGGATATGCCAGGCCCTCCACTTGTGACCGCCAGTAATATTATCAAGGCAGCTTGTATGCATTCTTGGTCTGCATATGGCTTGTGGTGAAATGCTCATGAAGAAATCAGCCCATAGTAGGTTTCATAGATGTATGGTATAAATGGACGAACCTGGAAGGATGGAAGTTAGACGTCTTTCCAACTACGTCACCAGTGCCTGAACTCACCCACCTCCTAGATTTGAATGCCCTCTATTGTTGCTCGCGATCAATCCTATGATTGTGAAGATTACACAGCTATACAATACCACGCCCAAACCTGGGTATCAGCCAATCCGGTCGAAAATTGCCGGATAGCGAACAACAAAACGGATAGGCCAAAACCCCCCGGAAACCGGATAACGGATAACGGATAACGGATAATCCGCTCATCCCTGGTGGATATCTAAGTCTCAGCTCTTTGACCAAGGAGGATTTTCTTGGATTTGGTGCGTTCTATTTTTAAACTAGAATATGTATACGCAGTATAAACATTATATCTCCTGTCGAGCTTTTCTAATATTCTCATCAATCGGATGGTGCTGCTTTTCAGATACAGCTTTATGCTACACTGTTATGCTCATGCTTTGTGGTGTCTGCTATTCTCGTTTTCATATCGGTACTATATCTTGAGTCACAGTTCGCCAAGATCTCCAACAATTGTAGCTATTCTTCTTGTTATCTACCTGCCATCTCTTCTTCAATTTGTAAGTTTTGTTTCGTGAGTAAAACTCACATCCAAAACTAAAGATAAAGAGTGAAATATCGCTTTAATCAGTCAGTATTTGAGACGATCCACGTTTTCTACTTTACCGGAGATCGAGGAAGCTATTTGGATGTCTATTTGGCCTATACCTTACATACGTATCAAATGTACAAGCCAGTGTTGCATCCCTCTCAAACCAGTCTAGTCAATTCGCTGAACCTGAAGGGATGGATGGCGTGATCGGTCTGGAGGGGAATCTGAACCGTAGACCCTATTCGGATCCACGAAACAGCCAGCGTCTGCCTCGAATATGTACGTTATCACGTGTTCTGAGGTTGTGTTGTTATAAAAAAGATGTAATGTAAAGTGTTGGTATAAAATCATCCGTGGTTTTTTAAATTCAGATCATGGTGTTCTGTTAATTTTTAAAAGTTTCCGTAGCTAAATAAATTATCTTTTCTTATCACGTCATGCTTGTGCCTTTTCCTTAAAGACTTTAAATTATTAAATTCATTCCGCTGATCGTCTAACTGCACTAGTGCGCGCCCGCAATGTCTACATTACTCTCTGTCGTGTGCAAGAGTTCTCCAGTGGATAGTTTTCGTTCAAGGGACACGAAGTGCGTCATTGAGGGCTCTCACAGCGTGAGAGTAACGCGTTGGTGGGCGTCCTTGGCATCCTATGATCGGTGACGGCTTCTGTCCTGCGGATGTCAGTGAAGAATATTATGTGTCTTTGGAATAGCTAATTTTGAACAGTGTCTTTAACAGACTTTCCCTTACAAGGAGAAATCACAGCAAATGTTCTTCATATACCGAGATGATGAAAACATGCTCTGCAGGTTTCTTTCTGTTTCGTTTGCGATGATGTCGATATGGTGAAGGAGGCGATCGAAACGAAATTCCACTACGACATGACTAACGAATGCGTGAATGGCATCCTGAATATTATCAAATGGAACGCGCTATTCGCAATCCTTCATATGACATTGCCGGTCGCTCCAGTATACGTTGGTATACTTGTACTGAGAAGAGCTGTCGCGGCGAGGCTGAGCAATGTGGAAGCAATGTCAGAAAACACTCGACAACTACACTCTCAACTGCTTAAGATGAGTCGATCTCCACCTTTGTAAGCTAACATTAGCAAAGCAAAAAGGTTCGAAAAAGGAGAAGGCATAAGTTTAAATTTCTCAGTATTGTTACAATTTTACTGTATGTTCAAGAGTGAACGTGTACTAAAAATTGGCTAAAATTATGTGCTAGCCGCTATTGCCCCCTCAACTACACCTGGTCTTTCATGTCCGAAATAAAAAAATTTCAGGCGCTGACCTACCAAGCGTGTCTACCAGCGTTCTTCCTTCTTCCCGTCCTCATCTTCGCGACTGAACAGCTGAACATCTACCAACATCCTTTGCTCGAATACTTAACATTTATCTTTATAGGCTTCGTTCCGGTCTTGAGCCCGCTAACTTCGTTCTACTTCATTCAACCTTATCGTATGTGGATAAGGAACAAGCTACTAATATGCCGCTCAGCTCGTATGGTACACACAGAGAGCAAAATACCAACGATACAGCGAAGCGAGATTTCACCAGCATAAAGACAGCACCAGTGCTAACATCTGCAGCATGAACAAAGCAACATCAAGTTTAGAGACACATCGTTATTTCGTTAAAACCATGTAACATTGTTAATTAGCAGCACGATCACGTTTGGCAATTATTATGATCAGAGAAGAGAAGGACATGTGTTACAAGAGACCCATATATATACCTACCAGGGAGGGTACCAGGTGTATGTCTGAACGGTGAAAATGGATACCGAATGAGATCCACCAGTATCGACTAATGGGAAATCAGTTTTCTTTTTTGATGGCCCTTTAACTCAACGAGCTAGGTTCCCTTGAAGTTTACTATGAGATCGCACTATCAGCGTACGAACATGTGCTGGACTACCATAGTCTGCCGAGACTTTAAAAACAGATATCATATTCGAGAACAGCATCACGGATAACTCCTCTAGGCAGATTTGGGTACAACAAATACATGTATGGAACGTCATTTTTTAATATACGAAGGACAGAGGTTCTTGTAGTGGTATTCAAATTCATTTCCGCCGTTCAGACGTACGCCTGAAGCCGTTCATAGGTTAGACGGCCACAACATCGCTTCTATTCGTTTCGCTGCCTCGGCGACGTCATCCGAGACATTGTTTCCATTCGAACTTGGTGAACAGTTCGATTCGTTCCCAACTGAAATGCCGGATTGGTCAGTCAGGCGACGAATGTATGGTTCAATCAGTAGTGGGATTTATGAGCATTCCCAGAAACGTTCCCGGCTTCCCACGGGAAGCGATCAGGTAAGAGAGCGAAACGAAAGAGTGGGAGGAGATATGATAGATAAGGTGAGAGAGGGAGGCGGGGAGAGAGGCGAGAGTTGATATCACATATCTCCCGCTCCCGCCGTTTCATGAATCCGGCTACAGGTTGTAAGTCCTACGCGACGTCTCTAGGGTCCACTGGAGTACGCTCTTCGTATATCGCTCGACTTCTCACCTTGGGATGTGACCGGCTCACCAGCATTTAGCCTTAGACACGTAGTCCACTAGGTCACGAAGATGGAGCATTCTCATGTCGGAGGTAAAGTGCGAAGTCCGGTTTCGCTGTTACGTTCGCCGGATGTACTTTGGAAGACATCGCTCTGCGCTCTGTGCGTGGTCCTTAGCAGTATAGGCATGGCAATAGTGTCAGGCCGGAAACAGAGTGTTGCGGTGATCTCATCCATTTCGCTCCAATCGCGGTGGGACCGATGTCCAAACTGTGGGAGCTACGAGTTGTCGCGATGCCGCATGCCGCTACGTGCTGCGAGTGCAGCCGTGGCACGGCGGCATGCCGCAAAACTCTGTTTCCGGCATCATCCCACGTATTCACCGCGTAAAAGAGCACAGAGAAAATAGTATAGTCAAATGGGTTTGCTGTAAGCCCTAGTTTATACCTGCACCGCTGCGCGGCGCGGCACGATGGTCGGGATAGATATCGACCGGGCGGCGCGAAAAATCGATATCTATGGCGATCATGGTGCCGCGCCGCGTGGCGGCGGAAGTATAAACTAGGGCTAAGATCGGGGTCCGCCGGAAGGGCTGCGGTCCCCAAGAGCTACGAAGGCGGCTCATGCAGCTCTTCGTCTTTCCAGCACGTCTTCCATATTGCGCCCTACATTAAACGAAAGTCAGAAGAACATGTAGGACGACTTCCCAGTAGGCTGACAGTCTTCTAGTAGAATTACTTCTCCCTCGCTGTAGACGTTTTTCATTAACTGTTTTTTCTTATGGTTCATTCACCGTTCTATCTTTTATGTGCCTCGTCTAGCTTAGCAAGCATTGCTCCTCCTTCAGCGGCATAAAACAAGAATAAAACAATATAGTCAGCTACTCAGAGGGTTCAGGAGAATTCTCCATTCACATACATGATCTTCTCTTCCCATTCGAGCAACTTCATCATCTACTGCGGTTCGGTAACACGGTCTTACACTTCGCACCCCGCCGCCAATGTAAAATTTTTATTTTCAGAGAAAATGAGGAATTAAATTTCGTCTTAATACCCAA
Organism: Heligmosomoides polygyrus bakeri; assembly: GCA_947359475.1. Classification (NCBI taxonomy): domain Eukaryota; kingdom Metazoa; phylum Nematoda; class Chromadorea; order Rhabditida; family Heligmosomidae; genus Heligmosomoides; species Heligmosomoides polygyrus. The sequence continues at coordinate 16,988,053 of OX375868.1, forward strand.
CAAGCTGGCGATCATTTAATCAATGGGAACGGTAGGATCCGGTGGAACAGCTAAACCGTCAACGTCTTCTAACTAGCGTAGCAGTCGGCTAGAGTATTCATTTATGAAGACTCCACTCTCTGTTCGATGAGTGGACGAGTCACAGACAAAGAATAGCGCTCAACGCCGTTGAATGCTTTCTCGTACTCGACCATCGTAAGAATTAGAGTTAGATGGTATTCTCGGCGGACCCCTATGATTCTTGAAACGGTCCGAAAGCGATCCATGCAGCCGAATCCCTTGTGGAGTCCAACCTTCTCTACTGGTTGGGCTTCATTCCGGGTCCTTGATATGCGCATAAGAATAATTTTGGTGAAAAGCTTGCAAAACACGATCAGCATGCCTATAAGACGGTAGCTTCGAAGATCTTCTCTGTGGCATTTCGAGCGAAGAAGTAGTACGCAATTTCTCCAGCAGTCGTGGATTCGACCCTTTTGAACATTGAATGTCATGTGCGAGGCAAGAATGAAGTGCGGCGGATGCTTTCCATGTGCAAAAGATGCCCGATGCAACAAAACTAATTGGCATAAAATCGAACTTAAAGTTGAGGTAGTGTGGTGTAGCTTATCGCAGTATATCCTGCTTCGTAGATCCGAATGCACTGCTAAACAGACTTTCGGAAAATCTTAGAGGCTAATAGGTAATTAGGCTGCACCAATCAGAACGTTTGCTCCTAATATAAAGAGTCCTTCCTCTGAACAGAGCTACATATTAAAGAAGTATTTTCGCACTACTCATTTCAAGGGGTGAACCAGGGGTGTGCGTAAATGAAATCCGAAATTTCGTAAAGCGTAAATCGTAATTACGAAAAAATCGCCGTAAATCGTAAATCGTAAACCGTAAATCGTAAGAGGTGCCTGACTTATAATACATCTAATTCCCCTGTTTTTTTCCATTTTGTTGAATCTTATCGAAGCTACATTTTCTTGGGACATTTTCAGCTCGAGCTGGACACTTTTCTAATTAAGATGGAAGCCATTAAAATCAAATAGCACCTTTCAAATCAAGCTGGACAAGTTTTTGGAGGACCAAAAACCGCTTGTTCAAAACCGCTTGTTCAAAATCGCTATCTTAAAAGGCGCCTATACAGGGTGCTCGAATAAAAAGCTTACACTGCTTGGACGATCAGAAATGTTTATCATTCTACTAGCCATTGGCTTGCATATAAAACTATGACTTTGTAGAAACAACCGCAACAACTCCGAATAAATCAACAAAAACCACTCCATCTAAAACCAAAAAAATACAGTTCCCTCTCGTTATAACGCGTTTAAAGGGACCGGAGAAAATCCGCGTTATAACGCGAGTCGCGTCCTAACCGGAGCTGACCTTTTTGCATTCTCTTGCGCGCAGAATTTTCTAAAATCGCATTAATTGACTAAATATGACGTATAGCATGGAAATATATGGCCTTGAAGGGAGTGAGAAGGCATAAAACAACTTTAGATTATTAAGGAAGCGCTGAGCCTGGAGATACTCTCTGGTATATGCATAATTATGACAAATATATGTGAGGACTAATGAGAATCAGACGTAGCTTACACGTGGTCATCAACAAAAATATGCAACCTACTTTGTAGGATCTCTATTGCAATCAGAACTATTGCTTCAAGCGGAACTCGTACACGAATTCCCTGTCTTCCGGGCAGGATGTTTGCCCACTATACTATCAGCGCTGGTAAACCGTGCCTCATCCAAGATATCCTCATCGCAAATGGCTTAAATGACACTCTTCCATGATTTGGGAACGTTGAGTGCAATCAAACAGCGTTGTTGATGTAATTATGTCCACGAAGCAGACGGTGCAGGCACAAGTTCCTCATGGCGCGAGAGTTTAGATCGCAACAGAACATCATGTAACAATAAATAGCACCTACACCAGCTACTCTTGGCTTAAAAGATTGAGTGTGGGCTTCGTTTTGAATAATCTGAGTGTCACCCCTCATATTTTTTCGTTCCTGATAGAGGAAATCTCCCAACATACGGCAGCTTCTAACGGCTACCGGGAGTTTCCAACCGTGCTCGACATATTGCTGACTATTAACACTTCATGGGTTGCGCACACATGAAAAATGTCCATATGCATCGTGCACTCATTGTCGCACAGATGCCGGTCGCGACTTCGAACGAGGCCATAAGAGGGTAGGTCTGATCGCAGACGCGGTCAGCATCTTACTCCTCTTCATTTTCCATGTGGGACTGGAACTGAGCCCTGATCGCGTTATAACGGGAGTCATTTTGAACGCAGAGTTTCTCCCAAAACCGCGCTATAACGGGAGTAGCGTTGTATCCGACGCGTCTTAAGCGGAGTTGGTTTGTACTGACGTAAAGGTGTGCTGGCCAGGGCCGGAGAAAATCTACGTTATATCGAGAGTCGCGTCTTATCCGGGGGCGTTATAACGAGAGGGCACTGTAATTTGCTCGCTGGCCAACTCGACGAAACCGTATTTGCACAAATAATCCAACAAGCATTCCTACTGAGTGAGCGCATGGCACATTTCTATGGTATGACATACCTAAGTCTTCCCACGTTTTGAATTGTACCCAACAGCATTTTTGTAGCAGACGGGAAGGAATTGTGTGACGATTGAAAGAGTCTGATCACATTTTTGGACACTCATCATAGTCGGATTTTTGACTTGAACATATAAAAGAAGATATTTTTGTGGCATTCTTTAGAAGTAAAGTAGAGAAGAAAGGTGCAGCTTGAATTGATAGTGGCTTAACTGATTCGTACAAGGTGCATTTTAAACGCATAGGGGAAACACATGGTAAGGAAGTCGGAAGAGGATGGCTATCGCATGCTCCAGAATAGGAGTTCTTGATTACTACCACGGGCAGTCAAGTTTTCCATACCTGCTGGGTTGTGAATTAGTACCTAATTTGTCTGGGAAGAACAAAGCACTGACCTCTACATCGGCGGCAACCGCAATTCATTCTATAAGGCAAACCCACACTCAAATGACCTCTACGATATCCCACAGAGGTAGAAAGAATGTATGGCGCATCTCAAACAGCGATTGGTTAACGTCGTGCTTTGTCCTTTATCATTTTTGAAGGCAGCCACAGCTTCTGGAATGTTCGACGATACCAGGTAATTACTTTCGGCATTTACTTCGCTCGCAGGTTTGTCCGCACTTGTCGAATTTCGGAAACTTCAAAATATTGCATTACTAATTAATGACTGCTTGCATTTGCCAGTGCTGCTCTCCACTACCTTTGTAACAAGCGCTATCGTATCTTTTGCCCAGTCTTTAGCATTCTGAACGGATCGCATAGGGCGAACACAACAGCCTCAATTGAACCACTGAAAACGAGGCCAAAAGTGCCAAACTTTTTCATTTTCATCATGAAAATGTCAGACGTTTTGCTTAAGTTGCACCTTAAATGTGAATATACTCCGCGTCATAACGTGCAGTGATAATCAGATTGAAACATGATTGTTTTACTCTTTCCAACAGTTTAGCTGTTACTCCACAGCCTCCAATCAAGTCCCATATTCCTTGACGGCTTTGCATGACTTCTACTCGTGTGCATAGGAAAGAGTCGTCTATGTGGTGAACAAGTGAAAAAGTTACAAGTTGAAGAGGCGATGGTTGCAGCATAGAACATGGTTCAGCAAGTGATCATCTCCATTCCAGTGCAAGGATTATTTTCATGTTTTTCTGTGGACAGGAACGAAATGCTTTCAGGCCATTCGAATGTGAGATGTTGTGCTAGAGTGCGACCAGAAAATTAGGCTAGCCCAGTTCCATTGCCAGAAATTAACTAGAGCTACCTATCCACGGATCTCCCTCGATAGAGAGCTTTCGGGCTCTCTTGTTAAGAGGGATCTCGGGCCACTTGTCGCAGGGCCACGTGGCGCGTCCCCGGGTGGTGGATAGGGGAATTAAACGCGAACCAAATGCGACCGTGTACTGCCCAGAGACGCAGGTGGGATGCAGGGGATGGACTCCTTGCTCCTGCTGTGTCGGGTCGACGCGTTCCTTGTGCGCGGGAGCGGCATGTTCGTGCACAGTGTGCGTGGATGTGTCCGTGACTGTGCGGATTGTAACTGTGTCGGCCCGGCCAAAAGCTTGCATTCGGTAGACTAGGAGTACATCGTAAGGCGATTCGAGGCCGCCTCAAAAGTCTCGCCCCGTCCCTTCGGGCAGTCTGGCTGGCTGCCCGAAGTTCTTCGCCCGCACGACAGAGCCCGACTAGCTACCCGTGTGTACATACTCCAGTCAAAAACAGCAGCACTAAAGGGCCTCATTCCCCTGACCCCGAAAGAGCCCCCATTTCTGCAGTGATGGGAAGGACGAGTACGGAGAGGCTGCTAAAATCTCAGGGCCTAACCAGGCTGCGCAAATTGAGAAGGACTAGGATGACGATCAGTACTTACAACGCCCGCACGCTTGCATCGGAAGCATCCGTCGAGGACCTGATGATGCAAGCCAGGAAGATCAAGTACGACCTCATCGGACTGACCGAGACGAGAAGACACCACCCCCTACACGCCGCCTACGACTACGGAGAAGAACTGTTCCTCGGAACATGCGACAGCAGGGGAGTAGGCGACGTTGGTGTCCTCGTCAACACGCACTTGGCCATGAACATCGATTCGTACGAGTCTCTGACAAGCCGAATCGGACGTCTGCGACTGAAGCGATGTGGTTCCGTGTCAGCTTTGACTGTGTTCGTCGCGTATGCCCCAACATCCGACTACGACGACGAAGAGGTCGAAGCCTTCTACGTGGAGCTGGAGAAGCTCTATAAGGAAGATCACACCTTCTACAAGGTGATCGTCGGCGACTTCAACGCCAAGATCGGACGGCGAAGATCGCCGGAAGAACTTCACATCGGAACCCACGGTTTGGAGTGGAACGAGCAAGGTGAAAGGCTGTCTGAGTTTATCATGTCGACCAAGACCATCCATGGAAACTCGCAGTTCCAGAAGCCTCCCTCCCTACGATGGACCTGGGAATCTCCCGGTGGCCAGTTCCACAACGAGATCGACCACATCATCTTTAACCGCAAGTATTGCCTGACCGACGTCTCCGTTGTCCCCAAGTTCTACACGGGATCGGACCACTGCCTCCTTCGCGCAAGGTTCCGCTTTTCGCGTCAAGGAGAGAAGGCCGCGAAGTTCAAGAAAAGGAGTCCCAGAACGACCATGAACTGGGACCTCTACACGTCTCTTGCCGGCCTTTGGGAAGATGCCGTCATGGACAACGTCGACGAGGAATACGACCGCTTCGTGCACCATATCCACGATAGTGCTAAGGAAGCTGAGAGCTTGAAGACCACCAAGAGACGCCTGTCTCCGGAAACTCTCGAGCTGATACGCCAGCCTGGAGCAGCACGAGCGTCAGGCAACTACCAACTGACGTCCGAGCTTGCGAAGCTATGCAGAGAGGCGATAAAGGAGGATCTTAAGGAGAGAAGGGCGGAAGTGTTGGCTGAAGCTGCAGAGGCAGGGTTAAGCATACGCAATGCCCGCCGAGACTTCACTAACTTCAAGACCAAGATGACCGCTCTCCGACGTCCCGACGGAATCGTCACCTCTTCCAGAAGGACCATGGAGAAGGTCATCCACGACTTCTACTCCGATCTCTTCGATAGCCACGTCCACCTGCCCCCATGCCATCTTCCGCAGGATGGATACGTCGTCCCCTCTGTTCTCCCTTCCGAGATCCGACACGCCATCTCGTCGGTGAAGAAACGTACAGCACCCGATCCCGACAGGATCAGACCCGAACACCTGAAGAACCTCCCGCCAGCGCTCATCAACACCCTGGCACGGCTCTTCACACGTTACCTGTCGGAGTGCAAGGTTCCATCTCAGTGGAAGACCAGCAGGACCGTCTTGCTGTACAAGAAGGGAGACGTGCACGACATTGGCACTATCGCCCGCTCTGCCTGCTGTCCGTAGTCTACAAGCTGTTCACTCGAGTTATCCTAAATAGGATCGGCCGAACGCTGAACGAAAGACAGCCATGCGAACAAGCAGGATTTCGGAGAGGATTCAGCACGATCGACCACGTATACACCATTACGAAGCTCAACGAAGTGTCGCGAGAGTATAAGCTGCCGCTTTGCCTTACGTTCATCGACCTGAAGAAGGCATTCGACTCCGTCGGGACTGAAGCGGTCCTCGACGCCCTGCTCACTCAGGACGTTCCTACTCAGTACATCAGAGTCCTTCGAGAGCTGTACAGTGGATTCACGACCAAGATCTCACCATTCTACAATGACGTCGTCATCGACGTGAAGAGAGGGGTTCGGCAAGGGGATACCACATCCCCGAAGCTCTTCAGCGCCACTCTCGAAAACGTCATGGGCGAACTAGAATGGGAAGACATGGGAATGAAGGTCGACGGCCTACAACTACATCATCTTCGCTTCGCTGACGACATCGTGCTCATAACACCGAGCATCAGCCAGGCGGAGCGAATGCCGGCCGACTTCGATCGTGTATGTGGGAACGTTGGACTGCAGCTGAATCTTACGAAGACGATGTTCATGAGGAACGGATGGGTTTCTGATGCCCCATTCTCGCTCAACGGAACGAACATCTCCGAATGCTCCAGCTATGTGTATCTGGGTCGCGAAGTCAACATGGCCAACGACCTAGCACCAGAGCTGAGCAGGAGGAAAAGAGCGCTTGGGGAGCTTTCAAGAGCGTCGAAGAAGTCGCGAAGAAGACGAAGAACGTCCGACTCCGTGCCCACCTATTCGACTCCACTGTTCTTCCTGCCCTAACATACGCCTCAGAGACCTGGGCTATACGAAAGCAGGATGAACACGCGATCAGCGTCGCGCAGCGTGGAATCGAGAGGACGATGCTCGGAGTGACACGACTCACGCAAGTGAGAGAAGGCCTCCGGAGTTCCGAGCTTCGCCGACGTTCGAAGATCAGAGACGCTGTCGCGTGGGCCAAATTGTCGAAAATTAGGTGGGCCGGCCACGTAATGCGCTTCGCAGACACCCGCTGGACGAGAGCCATCACCGACTGGATTCCGCGGGATGTCAAAAGAACACCAGGACGCCCACCAACGCGTTGGTCGGACTTCTTCGTTAAAGCCCTGAACGACCGATATGACGCTCTCCGTGTCCCTCGAGCGAGGAGGATCCATTGGACCACTCTGGCACGCGACAGGGACGAATGGAGACGCTGCTGGCACCCGCTCTAGCAATTCGATGATCAACGGGACGACAGGTGATACAGGTGATACCTATCCACAATGCTGCGTTTTTCTGTCACAGCGCCACAGCAGAACATAAAAAAGTAAATAGGTAATAGCAACGAGCTATGAGGAAAGTCTTTAAAAGTGGGTACATCGTCATAATCCGAGTTATGTCACGTTATGTGGACGTTTCTCATCCGTGGACCGAAGATCACATTTACGAAAATTTACGATTTACGACCCAAAATGTCGTAAATCGTAAATCGTAAAAAATTTGCCAAAAATCACCGTAAATCGTAAAATCGTAAATCGTAAATCGTAATTACGCACACCCCTGGGGTGAACCCCTCCGTTCGCGGAACGTGAAGGTGAGTCAATGTGGAACCCAACTGGAGCGTATATTCGTCGAGGTTCAGGGCTCATGAAGTTGGCGGTAACTCCGATATGTATGTTGTGTGAGGGCTCTAGCCACCTGAGTGAACGAGCTCTGGTCGTCGTTCACGTCTGATTCCTTTTTGGTCAATAGTTATGCTCAACTGTCGTGGGCGTGTCAGGTCCTCGTTTGTTTGCTAAACACTCTAATGCCCCAAGAATCGTTCAAATCTTGCAACAAGGTGGTACCTTCTTAGCAATTCTTTTTCAGCAAAGCTGATACAGTCGCATTCGCCTCCTTATCCAACTAATTAATGATTAATAAAGCTTAGGCGTGCGAAAAATCATAGTACACTTCCTTCGCAAGATGATGCTGTTGTAATCCGAAGATGTTGTTGATTCTTAGGAATGCACATACATTTGGAAAGAGGAAGTCTCCTACTTTTAAATGAGAGGGGAAATATTAAGTGGGCAGTTAGGGATCTCAATATGGTAAGCTTTCATACCATTTTCACTTTTTTTTGAAAGCAAGGCAAACTCTTCCGAATCGAAATAAGCTTCTTCAACATTAGACTAATACTCTTTACAACAGTTAGAATACTTTTTGTAGAGAGAAAATTTTAGTATGACCCTCTTTGAAGTTTAAATTCACTCACCAAATAAATTAACACCTTGTTTGAAATTTTATAAAATTCTCGTTGTTGTGGAAAGTAATGGTATCTATTAGGGGGGGGGGGTGGCCAAAAGTAATGAGACAAATTGAAAAAAATGTTTATCTCTTTATAACTCATTTACAGCTCAACGATGCTGAGGAATGTATTTGCCATTAAGGGCAATGACCTTGCTGCCATCGCTCAGCCGACTTCCTGATCCCATCCTTCCAGAACTGCTTGGGCCTGGTGTTGATCTACTGCTCGATATGGTTGTCAAGTGTCTGCTTGGGTTCTTGTGTCCCTTCCGACCAGGAAGTCCTGTAGGCTCAAGAAGTAGTGGTAGTCGCATGGAGAGATATCCGGCGAATACGGTGGGTGAGGCATGTGAACGTAGCCGAGCTGAGCATTCTAATCCGTGGTTACTTGTTCCCGATGGGGTGCGGCGTTGTCGAAGAGGAGGAACTTCTTGAAGCGCTGCGACTGAATAAGTTCGAGTCGCAGGTCCATCTTTTCTATTTCGTTCACCATGCCCTTGGAGTTCATCGTAGTGCTTTTGGGAAAGAGCTTCCGGTAAACCGATCCACGGGCGCAGACCCAAAGGCTCCAAAGGTGCTTCTCGCCGTGAGCATCTCGCCGAACGAAGGTCGGTAACAGGTCACCAGGCCTCACTCAGAATCGCTGCTTGGCAGGGTTAAGGTAGAAGACGTACTTCTCATCCTGCGTGAATATTGAGCCCAGGCTGCTCGGGGTTGGGAATTGGGCGAGATTTGGGCGACACAGGTCGACTCGTCAGACTGGGGTTTCGGCATGAGACAGACTGGGGTTTTGGCACGCTTCTAGAAAGGGCGGAAGTGGTAACTTCTCAGATGGGCCTCAGTAAGTAGCATACAAACATAGAAATAGATAAGCACGAAACCAGACTCCAGCCACGAGATATATGGACACGGTATGGGGTGTCTCATTACTTTTGCCCCCACCCCCCTAATAGCTCGTTTAAAAGGGCAGGAGGGCAGCGTTTTTTAGCGCTGGAGAAAGGATTGCTCTATGCACTCTTTCTAGTTATCGCGATTGTTATGCGATTGAGACCAAAATTGCTGTTTGCATAGAGTTTCACACCTGTAAACAATACAACCAAAATTGTAGAGAACACGCATATTTTCACGTTGATTCTTCATATTAGAAGCATTCACACCAACAGTCAAATAAAAATCTAGATGAGCTTTTCAAGTCGAGGCGCAATCTGGTTTTTAATGCAATAAATGATTGCTGCCTCGTTGTGCTTCAAAACAAAGTTTAATTTATTATTTTTCTCAAAAACAAATTTTATAAAATTATTGCACTCATTCGAGTAGCCGAATGTTACATTTAAAAAAGGTATAGCAAATTTTTGCTGAGCAAAATGTTATTCAAACTACCTCGCGGAGTTTGTAGTTTAACCTGTAAGAAGCTCGTCTCGATTTGCAAAACGTTCAATTTGATTCCAAAATTTCTTAGGCTAGCTCAGAAGAGCGTCCAATTTTACGTTAAAATAATAATAATAATAATTTATCGGCAAGATGAAATAGAACAACCATGGGGAAGAAGCCAAAACTGGACAGAAATCAAAACCGACATAAGAAGCGGCATATATTACACAACAAAACGGCCCTGAACGAAAAGCAAAATGGTCTATATAATGAGCGTGCGAAAACTGATAAATGTTTCCTCGCAACCTAATACCATCATGGAATTGTGCGTATGCCTTGGGTTCCTCCATCTTCCTGGTTGCACTAAAGAAAACAAAAATCAGAAAGCACCGGCTCTCTAAGTTCGAATCCTATCTGTGGCAGGAGCTTCGACCGTAGTCCTTATCACGTAGTCGTCTCCCAATAGCTTGTGTGGGGCTCTAGCCAAGTCTAGCTCAGTCATTTTTCAATGAAACATTGGGATCACTGCCAAAGGTGGTCATGAATATTGATGCTAGAACAACCGTGACCGCCTGGGGCCAGATTCATCAACGACACCTCTGGTATCGTCTCACCGCGGATTCACCGTAGCGGCCTATGGAGTGTGATACAGAGAGATACAGAGATACAGACACGACAACTGACATATAAGCGGTTGATGAATCTGGCTCCTGGACATGCCACTTCGGAACAATCGGTTCTTATAGCCCTTATGACAAATTCTAGGTCAATTTCTTAGGCTTCTTTCAGAAGAAAATCTGTCTGACACCTCATCAGATTTACCATAGATTCTTGTTGCTTTTATCACCATATTTTGATTTGTAAAGGATGAAGATTCATGAGAAACATTGGGGGAAGTCCATTCGTATAGGATACGTGGAAGAGGAATAAGGCTTTAATTTCTTAGCCAGCGTTGTTTATGTAATGCTTTTGCAAAGGCATCTAGAAACTCTATCAGTCGGCGCCTGATAAATCCCTGTCGTCACCGACCGCCGAAACGTTCACATCTACTGTGCGAATCAAGTAACGAAGGGCTTCGGATAATTACAACTGAGTACAAGAGGCTGACTATAGGCTTTATCCGCTCAAGACTTTGCTCATATACGTCGAAGGTAAAGTTTTGTGCAATCCTAGATGAAGAGGGCGCGGCGCGTCTTCAGAACGTCGAAACGGAGAGAAATACAACCAATAAGCCAATTATGCCATCCTGGCCGTCCAGATAGCTACAGTATCCACACTCCTAGTTGTGAACACCATAAAAATCAATCTCTGTTCTAGGTAATAACAATGTGTACTTACTAAAGTATGGACAACATGTAAAAGAAGCAAGATAGTGATTTTCTGGCATATAAACTAATGAGGATCAATCAAATAAAACTGAAATTTAGCCAAAGAGGTCTGCACTCAAATAGTTTTTTGAGTACGTTATGAGGTTCGTAATTTAGACAGGACACTACACTTCAGTTCTTAACAGTTTGGAAGTGTTTGGATTCAAGACTCTAGTCTTATATATTCTCAATCACTTCTGCATAGCTTTTTCGAATTCTTAAAAGAGGTTATTTTCTATGGAATGTATGCGCACGACACATAACTGTCCTGCAAATTCTCATATCCTAAGGCATCGTTAGGATGCGAACCGCACCTGTAAGGATCGCACATAAAGCTTAGCAATGGAGTTTCAAGGGTTGTGGCAATTCTAACCAGCTCTCTACAGTTTTCTATCTTCCCATCTATTCTGCAGAATATCTCATTGATCGACTTAAAGAAAACTAAACGTATCTTCTAAAGAAATATCTTCTAGATATAAAGAAAAGTTGGAAAAGGGCCACCTAAATTGAATAAATGTAGCCACTTTGCAGCCTTTACAGTCATCAGTTCAAGAATCACCCTTTTCAAAGAATTGCCACATCGCTAGTTTTTCCGTAATTCGTGAGGGACGTAAGGAGCTTTACAAAGCAACCGCATGAGAAAGATATGTGCTACAAAATCTGCGGAAGGAAAACGTGGTCGAGTATTATTGTATCCGAGCCGTTGCATAGCGCTGTTGTGTTCACGTTTTTCCTACGCTCTCCTTTGCACATGCTGTCTATAACAAGATTCATGCAGAAGCTGCTACCTAGTCATTAGACTCCTAATCTTCAACTTACTGCTAGCATCCCGACCAACCCCTAAAGCTACTTTTTGGTGACATTTCTCGAGCTGTGCCGTGCGTGTGGTTCCACAGCCGAAGGAGTTGCCGATTGTGACATGCACTCGATTTTGGGATCATGGTTGGCTTTGGTGCTCAGGCCAGCTAAGCCTTCCATTCCCACCCAGGTAGAGGTATGCGTAAATAAGCTCCGAAATTTCACGAATCGAAAATCGTAAACCGTGAATCGTAACAGTCAGCTGACGTTTATTGTAGTACGAGTAAAGTTTTCAGTTTTTGCCAATATTAGTCAAGGGTGATCCAATACTATTCATATATTTAATGTGTTATTTTTAGCACAATCAGTATATTTTCTTTTTTATTTATTAGGTTGTAACGAAATAAATGGCACTGAGCCACTGTAAATTTAAACGGTTAATATCTCGGCTTGTAGGCAAGTTAATTAATCGAAATAAAAACCCTCTGATTCTACACATCTTTGCCAATGTGACACAAGCTTTTTTATCCCAGTAGCATAAAAATCAGAAGTTCTGGAATTGACGAAATCTTCGAAGGCACTTTGGCATCTTGTTGGTATTTGAATACTTTCCCTACCAAGAAGTCGCCAAGATGCTTGAGGAAATGGTAGTCTGTTGGGGAGAGGTCGTGAGAAAACGGAGGATGTGGTAGAGTTTCAATGCTCAGCTCATTCAATTTCTGCAACGTCATTAGTGCTACATGGGGGCAAGCATTGTCGTGCAGAAGGAGAACTCGCCTTCGGTTTACCAAGGCCGACCGGATATCCTTCAACTTTTTCATCATTTCTTCAATTTCAATGCGGTACTTCTCTGCCGTGATGGATTCACCGGGATGGAGGAAGCTGTGGTGAATAATTCCCAGCGAACACCACCATACTGCCACCATTACTTTCTTTTGGTGCAATTCCGGCTTCGTAAAAACCTTGGGGCTCTCATCGCTGTCCACCCACTGTGCCGATCGTCGCCTGTTGTCGTACATTATCCATTTCTCGTCACAGGTTACGATGTGATCAAGGAATGGGCCCGTTTCGTTCCGTAGAAGCAGTGCGGACGAGATCTCATATCGTCAGTTTCTTTGCTCCTCAGACAGCTCGTGAGGCACCCATCTTTCCAGCTTTTTGGTCTTTCCAATTTCCTTCAGATGCCGGGCAGCTGTGTTGTGACTGACGCCAAGAACCTTCGCTATCTCCCTGGTACCTTTGTGTGGATCCTCCTCTACCACATCTCTCAGCTTGTCCTCATCAACATCACCATGCCTCCCACGACCTTCATATTCTTCCAAGCTCTCATCTCCATTCCGGAACTTCTGATACCAACAGTACGCCGACCGAATTGTGGAACATCCTTGACCGAATGCGACGTTGATCTTCTCGTCCGCCTCCTTAGCTGTAGTGCCCAGCTTGAATTCATACAAGTAAATGCCTCGGATTACCCTTTTGTCCATCTGCAAAAAAGTCAATAAAACTCTAAAGTTTTCCCACTTTTACATAGAAAATTTGGTACTCCCCGGTAGAGCAAAGTTTGCGCTTCTAAATGATATGCCACATGTTACGGTTTGTTCTTGATCAAACGCGTAAAAACGCGCCAAAAAATGGCGCGAGCCAGTGCCATTTAATTCGTTACAACCTAATATATTTCTTCGCAAACATCTTCAAAACAATCACACTTTTTAAGAAAGTTTGAGAAAACTACTTAAATATATATTAGGCCGTCGCATAATCGCCGGAACGGATTGCTTACTTCTTACTGCTGTAACTCAGCTTAACCGCGATTTTACTAATCGAAGTAAAAGCCACCAGAATCTACGTATTTTTGCCAACGAACAGGTAATGAATCTAATCCTTTACAATAAAAACTGCCAGTGGTCTGAGACTTCGGAAACAATTTGCTCCTCGCTCAACTGGGTTCTGATTTGCTCTCATATTTTTGCCTTTAGTACTTAGTTTCGTTGCTTTTTGCATAGTCGATTGTTACTACTGATGTTCTTCAACACTTGCTAATGCTATGTTGAACAGAAACTGTTCCACACGGAAGCGCTACAGCAGTGTGCCCCCACTACTTGTCCTTCCTCGCTGGAACTCATCCCACATTACTGTACTGGTCCAGCGCCACCCCTGACTGGACCTGGTTCCCCATTACTGGCTCCCCTCAATGATTCCCTCTTAACAGACGTCATGTTCGGCACGTCTTCTGAATCCCCTGGCACGTTAATATATTTTTTATTCATATTTCTTTGCAAACATCTTCAAAAAATTCATACTTTTTGAAAAAGTTAGAAAGAAAACTACTGAAACATAAATTAGGCTGTCGCAAAATCGCCGGAACGGACCGCTTACTTCTAACTGAGCGACGTGTTCGGCACGTTTTTTGAATCCCCAGGCACGTTGGAAGATGTCGGGTATTTCCCGCCTTTTCGGACCCCTTAATTTGCGCCCCGTGATTTTCCCTATTTTCTCCGATGGATAGCTTTTGGCGGATTATTGTATAGTATGAGCTGAACAAATACTAGGGCTGAGGTTTCGGATCGCCTGAACGAAATACACAAAAATATCGATAATTTGATAAATATCGATTGATGGCGATCGACCCTTCAAAATCGAGCTTCAGATTCGTGTTCAGCGACATCGATTACCCCAGGGCTGACGTTTAGGAACGCCTGAACGACATCCGCAAAAGATCGATTATTTGATCAATATCGATTTATGGCGATCGAGGCTTCAAAAACGTACTTCAGATTCGTGATATCAGGAACCTCGATTACTCCCATTTTGGGTGAAGTTCCCAGACATGCAGAATACGTCTGGGTATTTTTCGCTATTTTCGAGCCCCGTAATTTCTCCCCTATTTCCCCATTTTATGACTAATTTATGACTCATCGCTTAGCGGATTATATACATATATACATAGCTCTCATATTATATATTATACCTTATAGCTATCATATAATATATATGTGATATGATAGCTATAAGGCATTAATATTTCTAACGTTAATGTTACAAACCAGTGCAGTGGGGATGCCGGCTGTCGCGTGTACCCGATATTAGATTCTTGGTTTGGATTTCCCGCTCAGGCTAACCAAGCCTCTTATGGTGAATTGGTACAAGACTTGTCTGGAAAGGATAAAGCGCTAACTTGTTCATTGGCTGGCCACCGCAAGTCATTGTATGGCTCATTCAACTTGCATCCTCAATGACCCATAGAAGTAGAATGCGTGGCGCATCTCAAAAGGGATCCAGTATCACCGCCCCTTTATCCTTACGTTTGGTGCATCCAAGCTGAGTTGAAGAAGACAAGGTTGTTTTATGGTTCTCTGCTCACTACTTAAAGAGTTGAAACTGCGTAGATGGAGAAAAATGTTGGCGTTTGATGTCCTAGACAGGTGTCACATTAGTGCAGCAGGTGTAACTGGCTTATGTACCCTTTCATCGCCTTAGTTAATTAATCTACGAATCCCAACTACCCTTGCCTCAACTCGCAGTCGTACTTTTCGTTCGTGTTCAGTTTTCAGTCGTTAACCGCTTATAATAAAACGATGAAGTAGGGCGACAATATGAGTCGCTCCTTTGGGATCCGCAACGCGTTCCAAATACATTCAAAAGATATTTTGGAGGCGATTTTCGCGTATTTGACCATACAACTATTTCCGGTGGTCAGCCGATGGGCATTTCTGAGACTCATCCTCCCCGGATGAGTCCGATACCAACTGAGCAACCCCGGAGTGATGGAAGGCTTGGTTTGCCTGGGCGGGATAGCCGAATTAGCCGGCGCCTCCTCCGACTGCTCTACCAAGCACCCATTAGAATAAGTGCATTCAACACCCCCATCCCTCTTCCTACAGTCCTTTTAGTCTTGATCCAAATTATTCACTTCCCAAAACCCTTTAAGAAGAGCCTAAAATGCTACGGTCATGGTCTGCATTCTAGCGAACAGCTGGAAGTTTAGGGCGGTAGACTGTAGAAGACCTAGGCAACACTGGATGGCTGCGTAACAGAAGGCAGCCAACCTCCACCCCGATTAGGCAGCTATCCAGAGCCTCGTTCAAGCTAAGCTGGAGGCTTGTTGGTCAACTAAAGTTGTGGTTATGTCAGAGGTGGCGAAGATTAACGACAAGTGAAAGAGGGTTCTCAAAACACCTATGTTTTGTATCTGTCACAGCAGCTTAGTCTAGTGTATTCTGGCCTCGCATGCGTTCCGCTTTAAAGGAGGCGGAGAAGCGACACTCGACACCTGTGACACTTCCGCATCCGAAATTCTGCCCACCGTGTTTTATGGTACCCCAGCTTATCGTAGATGTTCTACTGATACTCATTTCGGCACTCTATTGCTGAAAAAAGTACCTTAGTCCAGTCCTTGTATGTATACGTTCGTTAGTCCTTGTGATCGAGTTCGAAAAAAGGAAACGAATTCTAGCATGGTTTATACAGTGGATCCGATCGAAAATCTTCGGGTAATTGATTGATTCCGATAGCGCTAATTTCGCGAACACAGCATTCTTGGATGAATCGGATACAGGCAACTTCGCGGGCCTAGAAGTCCTTTATCGGATGATTCGGGTCGGGATATCTGAAACATATATCAGAAGATGATTCATTCGGATCCAATGTATAGCGTGGATAAGGAGTTTCCTCTTAAGAAGAACATAGCAGGTTAGACTGAAGGGTAGCTGCTCATTGGTTTTTGGGCTTCTAGTGGAGTTCGACAAGGAGCAGAATGGTTACCGCTGCTTCTCCTCCTATTTAGCTATGAGCTACATGCGGAATGTGCGCTGATGATGCAAAAATTCACAAAGAGCTAGAGAACCCTGAGGTTTCATGTGAGTTTCAGTCTGTTGTTGGTTTCGTTGGGAAGTGGGTAGAAGTGACTTCTACTTGTTGTTGTAAGACCGCACCGCTTTATGATCCAATCAAGACACCAAACCTAGTTTCCATTCTGCTGACTTAATGGCGACGGCTTGAGATAGGTTTCTTACGTAGAGAGATAGACTTCCTTTTTACGAGTAGAGATGTATTGAAGATTCTAACTCCGCTACAAATTACTAGAGGAAGCGCACTTTAAGACTCCTCAGTTACAGACACCTTAAGGAGCTAAAAAGTTTCATCGGTGATAAGTGTTCTTGGCATGCCTGTCTTCCTCTTCACTGCTCGTTCGCAGTGATCCTATATAAAATGTTTTGTTCATATATTTATTTATTTATTTACGTCTCAAGGACGCGCACTATATGTGAGAGCAACAAAAAACAGAATAAGCCGTGAAACCAACAAAAAAAAAACAGAACCAGGTAGAAATACAAGATTGAAGCGACAACGTTATACATTAAATAGGAATCTCAGAAGCCATCTGTCTGGGTTGCGAGAGCCTATATAATGATGTCATGCTCGAAAAGTACGGAGAGCAACTTAGATAATGGAGCAAAATCATCTCAGGTAGCCTAAGCAATGTCAATCAAGCAAACGAATAATACAGAAAACCAATAGTCTTTTATAGTAAGCATTTAAATTTGATTGTAGCCCACGAAGCCTGCCTGTCCGCGTCAGCCAGCTATGACGCCCTGAGTAGATACCGGCACTTCGGCACATGGGTACGCTGGCCGCCCCATGGAACCGGCATCTAGGACAGACAACTTGTGGCAATGAAAAAAATAGTCAGCTACCAGAAGGGAGAAATAGTGCATGTTGGTTGGATATAGATCCCCGCAACCCATATGAACAGAATGGAATGCAACACGTATTGAGAAGTAATAGAACACATTACTAAAGCTGAACAGAATAGAAGTAAGACCACTCAACTCAGTGTAGAGCAAAGAACATATTCATTAGGACAACACGCTTAATCATGAAACAAGAAGAAAAAAGGACGTAACTCATGCCACTTGAAAGCACAGGAGTTATTGCAAGCTTGGCTAGGCTGACGGCAGGTTGACCACAATAACAGGCATAGATGCGGCGATTTTGAGACTTCCTGAATGCAAAGAATAAAAGAAAACACTACTGTATATCCTCAATGCCTAGTACTTGCAGTAAATCAGTTTTCGCCAACTTATTTCTAAAGACAGTAGTGTTGCTCGAGGTTAGAAGCTCAGCAGGCAAGAGATGAATCCACCTGGCAAATCTTAAGAAAACAAAATTAAATAACTTAGATTCCATATTCCTATTAACCTTAGAATAATCTAGCCTGAACCCACCTGAACGTTCGCCGCATGGTCTAAATATCCAGTACTTACTGGGCGCAAGTCTTACCTCTCCGCGAAGCAGGCGACAGCAAAAGGTGAGGTCAGCAACGATCCGCCTGTACAGTAAAGTATTTAGGCCCAAGAGCTTCAAACGATCACCATATTCAGGTAAATGCGGTGAGTTTAGTTTCATCCTACTGCACACTATCCTCGTGAAAGTTTGCTGAACTCTTTCTAATTTACGGGCCTGCTTCTTAGTAGAGGGAGTCCATACTTGGGAGCAATACTCTAAATGTGGCAGAACGTAGGATCTGTACAACCGAACCAAGATTGTTGGGTTATCAGTATGGACATGGCGCAATATGGAAAAAAGAGCTGCATATGCCTTTCTAACCACTTGATCAATATGCACTCTGAAATTGAGCGAAGAATCAACGGATACACCAAGGTCCTTGGCAATGTCACAATTATTTAGAACAACCCCACCTATCTCGTATCTGTTGGGCGGTAAACCACCAAAATGCACAACAAACGATTTAGATAGATTCACGGCTAGATCCCACTCAACTGCCCAAACAGTAAGCTTTTCAATGGAAAGTTTTAGAGCTGCTGTCACCTCGGCACAATTATCTCTATTGTATATTCCGTAAATTTTTATATCATCGGCATATAATTGAACTTTAACGTATGGTGATGTCTTAAGCAAAAGGGGCAACTCTATAGTGTAAATCAAGAAAAGTAGCGGAGAAAGCACTCCTCCTTGAGGAACGCCACTGGGGCAACAATAGCGTTTGGAGAATTGGCGACCTATCCTTACTGTCATATGCCTTTCTTTGAGATATGATGAAAACCAATCTAGCAGGTTTTCACCTATACCAAGTGAAGAAAGTCGTTGAAGAAGCTTACAATGATTCACTCTGTCGAAAGCTTTAGACAAGTCCACGTAAACTACATCAATTGAATTACCTTGGTTGAGTGCTAAGCTCCAATCAAACACACTATCGGCGAGGTTAGTGGTTGTCGAGAGACCAGAACGGAAACCATGTTGTTCTGGTGGAAAAACATGAAGCCTGTTCAAGTGGTTTATTAATTTATCTCTGATAATTCTTTCCATAACTTTTACTGGTTGTGGCGTAAGACTTATTGGGCGGTAATCGGTTACCGATGAAGGATTGAGCGTCTTAGGAATAGCCGTAATTAAGGCATCCTTCCACACTTCAGGTACTTCACTTAACATCAGGGAGACATTAAAAATATGCGCTAGAGGCTTACTCAGGGAACTAGCACATTTTTTGAACACAATAGAAGGAATTCGTAAGGCTCCGTAGTTGATGGTTTCAAACCCTTCAGAACCTTATAAACTTCTTCAGGATGAAAATAGATATTGCATAATTTATGGGAAGAAGTTGTTGGTCCAACATGAGTGGCGATATAGGCGCTATCGTTCGAGAATACGGATGCAAAGTAATCAGCTAACGCTGAAGCTTTACTGATATCAGTACGACATTCTGAACCATCTTTACTAAGTAGAACAGAAGGTTGTCCATCAGACTTCATTTTGCTCCGTATGTATGCATGCAACTTCCTTAAGGACGTGTGAGATGCTAAACGACGCTCCCTATTAGCCAAGAATTTCCTTAGATTACGGTCAATGTCCAAACAGACTCTCTTGTAAAGAGATATATGCATGTTTTAATCCCTAGAGGTTGGTTTAGTTTGCTTACGGCATTTTCTCTTAACACTGAACATTTTGAAAAGCAAACTGGACACTTTTCAAATCAAATAGGACACACTTCTAAGCAGGGTTCACGCTTTTGAAATAAAACTGTACATCTTCCAAATAAAAAAGAGCGTTTTCCGGGTAGAATTAGAGGCTCTTCGAGACGATTAAGTAGTTTTTGTTGGACGCTAGCCTTCTTCACAAGGTGTTTAGTTTGATTTTAAGAGTGTACATACAGCTTGCTTTAAAATTCGATTTAGTTCGAAAAGTGTCCTTTTCGTCTTGAAAGTTTCCAACTTGAAGTGGAAATGGCAGACTCATTAAATGTTGGGTATGCCTCTTTCATATGTAGTTATTTTTCGAAGGGTATTGAAAAAGATTCAGAGTCCTGAGTGCTAACCGCTACACCACGGGACCAAGATATGGGCGCGTGTAGCGCAGTCGGAGGAGGCGCGACTGTCGCGTGCACCCGATACCAGGTTCCTGGTTCGGATTTTCCGCCCAGGCCAACCAAGCCTTCCATCCCTCCGAGGTCGGTGAATTGGTACCAGACTTGTCTGGGAAGGATAGAGCGCTGACTTGTTCATCGGCTGGCCACCGCAAGTCATTGTATGGCCAAATACGCATTCATGTCGCCTCCACGACATCCCGTAGAAGTAGAATGCGCTGGCGCATCCCAGAAGGGATTGAGTAACGCCGTCCTTTATCCTTTATTTTATTGAAAAAGATGCTCTTTATTGTTGTCATGGAGTTCCTGATTGCGTCTGTTCTCGCATGGATTCATACTTGTGATGCAAATCGTATAGCAATATAGACTGAATTGCTCAGTGTTTTGGATATGGACTACTTGCTGCTGAGCAGCATCCTTCTTCACACCGTCTCCAATGTGTTTGGAATTGCCGCAAACAGTCTTCTCGTTTTTCTGGTGCTAAGAAAGACTCCGCAAAGACTCTTCACCTATTCGATGCTCATCTTTAATTTTGCTGCCTGTGACTTGGTCACCTGTATCAGTGCCTTATTTGTGCAGCAAAGGTAAGTGTCTCTTTGAAGCTGGATAGAATCAGTGACTAAAGGTGAGTATGTTGAATTGGAAGCAAGTCAGTTTCATGATCGACTTTCTCGCTTCCTCGCTTCTGTCAGCAAAGAACAATTTCATGGGAGCACGCACATTGACTGTAGTGAAACCAAGCAGAACAAGGATCGTAATTTGATATTAGGTTGTTTCATAAGTCCCTGCTGTTTTTTCAACGATTCATTGCGGATTTCGCCGGCGATCTCTTGCAAACGGCTACACAGCTTTCGAAAGAGAATGGTTTGCTATGTCAGAGCATGTATTGCATTTCTTTTTTCATCATGAAATTTGTCAATTTTTAGGTCGTTGAAGTGAAAAGTGAAAAAGTGAAAAAGTAGCCATTTGCGCAGTTGTTCTCTCCGCTTAGGTTTGAAATTTTTTGCGCATTTTTTATGGCATTCAGAAGACAATGTTCTACACTATAAGAATACGTGTTGGTCCTATATGCTTACTTGTCCTTTACTGATTTTTAGGCTATCAAATTGGGACGTCCGAAGGAGGAGATTTATTTTTACCGATAGCTCCTGCTCTGTGGTAGGACTTTTTTTGCTCGGTGTTATATGTCGGTCAAAAGAATGTCTCACTCTATAAGAACTCTACAAAATGCCAAAAAGAGAAAAATCATCTTCACCAACAACTCCTTCTCCTTCTTCAGTTGTTGCTATTCGACAGAAATCAGCGGGAGCCAATAAACGCGAAATAAATTCTTATTGGGCAAGTCATCCTCTTTCGAACGACATGTAACACCAAGCAGAAAAGTCCAACCACAGAACCGAGCTGTCGGTAAAATTCGGCCGAAAATGTTGGACGTCCCAATTTGATGACCTAAAAAGCAATAGAGGACAAATGAGCAAATAGCGCCAATACTATATGTTCTTGCTGTGCAGAATATTGTCTTCCAAATGCTATAAAAAACTGCGCAAAAATTCCAAAGTTAAGCGACTGCGCAGATGGCCACTTTTTCACTTTTTCGCTTTTCACTTTAACGAAATATTGACAAAATTTAGGATGAAAAAAGAAACGCAATACACGCTCTGAAAGAGCAAATCATCTTTCGAAAGCTTTATAGCGCTATGCAAGAGACCGCGGGCAAAATTCACAATGAATCGTTGAATAAAACGGGGACTTATGGGACAACCTGATAGGTAGGAAGTAAAGTTCTGGAATGACTTGTGACATAAAATTTTATTGGCTTTTCATAAAGTAAAAAACACATTAAGAAGTGAAACAATGCTCATCATGTTCTATCACTGTTCCAATTATCCTCAAGACTTGTAAAGGCAGCAGTTTAGAACGCTTCAACCAGCTATCCATATCATCTTCATCAGTGATAGTTTCTCCTAGCACGGCGTTAGAGTGTAACTAGAAAATGTGGTAGTCTGTTGGCGTGAGGTCTGGGCTGTATGTCGGGTGGAGCAGCACTTCCCACCCGAAGTCAAGCAGCTTCTGGCGAGTCACTCCTATAATGTGCAGGAATCGGAACGTGCTGTGATTCGGGTACTTCTTTTCGATTTTGGCGGTCAGTCTATCTAGTAACTGACAGTACAATTCTGCGGTGAAGGTTGTGTTGCGTGGCAGCAACTCGTGATGAATGACGCCTTTGCAATCCCATCAAACGCAAACCATAGCCTTCAAAGAGTGAAGTCCTGCCTTCGTTTGCGACTCAGGCTTCTCACCTTTGTCAACCCAGTGTCGACTGCGTTTTATGTTAACGTACACCACTTCTCATCTCCTGTGACTTATGGGAGACCACGCCAAATTGTGCACCATACGCAATTGTCGCAGGTGATCGGCGGGTTTTATGCGAGTTCATGTTAGGTATGCCGTGGGTCTGCCCATGGCATACCTAACATGAACTCACATAAAACCAGCCTCGTTCAATGCGCTCGGATACCTACCTTTCCCGAATGCAACGCTGATGCGACAAGTGAAGGCGGCTGCTGATTCGCCAGATGTGAAATCATATTTTAGGTTGTCCCATAAGTCTTCCCCGTTTTTTTTCAACGATTCACTGCAGATTTCGCCGGCGGTCTCTTGCATAGCGCTGCATAGATTCGAAAGAGAATGATTTTCTCTACCAGAACATATTGCATTTCTTTTTTCATGAATCTTGTCAATTTTTAGGTCGTTGAAGGGAAAAGTGAAAAAGTGAAAAAGTAGCCATTTGCGCACTTGTTCTCTCCGCTTAGGTTTGTTATTTTTTCCGCAGTTTTTTATAGCATTTGAAAAACAATGTTCTGTACTACAGGAATATGTGTTGGTCCTATTTTCTCACTAGTCCTTTATTGATTTTTAGGCCATCAAATTGGGGCGTTCGAAGGAGGTGGGTTATTTTTGCCGACAGCTCCTGCTCTGTGGTTAAACTTTGGACTGCTCCACTTTGATGACCTGAAAATTAGCAACAATTTAAATGGCCGAATAACAAATTATACATTCTGGTAGAACAAGTGATGCACTTTCGAGTGTCATATCACTCGTCATATTAACCGGAGCAAGACAGACTGAATAAGGAGAAGGAGTTGTTGGTAAAGACGATTTTTCTCTTTTTGGAATTTTGTTGATATCCTACAGCAATCAATAAAATCAACACAAATTCTTATAGAGCAAGACATTTCCTTTCGAATGACATATAACATCTACCCACAAAGTCCAACCACAGAGCAGGAGCTGCCGGCAAATATAGCCCCTCCTCCTTCGGACGTCCCAATTTGATGGCCTAAAAATCAATAAAGGACAAGTGAGAAAATAGGAACAACACATATTCTTATAGCACAGAATATTGTCTTCCAAATTTTATAAAAAACTGCGCAAAAAATTCCAAACCTATGCGGAGAGAACAAGTGCGCAAATGGCTACTTTTTCACTTTTCGCTTTTCATTTCAACGACCTAAAAATTCACAAAATTCAAGATGAAAAAACAAATGCAATAACGCTTTGATAGAGCAAATCACTCTCTTTCGAATGCTGTATAGCGGTTTGCAAGAGACTGCCGGCGAAATCTGCAGTGAATCGTTGAAAAAAAAACGGCAAGAACTTATGGGACAACCTAATAGAAAAAGACCTAGAATGCAAACTCGCATATACCTAATTTGCTTTTACATTCACATGAAGAATTGCTGCGACGCAGAGTAGGGAGAAGAAGTCGCGGATCAAAAGAAGGCGAAAACGTTTTCTTCATCCCGATACTCACCTACCTAATACTTGCTCCCAAATAGGGAACGTCAGCTTTATGGGCGGGTTTGAAGCAAGTATGGCACTGTAAGTATGACGTGGAGGGGGTGAGTGTTATGACTGATGTTCCCCATGCCAAACGATACAACAGCAATTCCTTTGCATGCCCTAAACAAACCCTCGCTTACTCAAGCCTTCCTCTACTTGCTCTATCTACATTTTTCTCGGAACAGCTCGCCGGAATCTTCGTCTATTCAGTCGGATACTTTCAACAGCTTGTTGGTTATACTTGAGCTGACATGTGGCCTAAGTGCCTAAACGACCACTTGAACCTGCGTCTTCGGATGTCGGATGTCGAATCTGATAGCGCGCTGATTGCGCCAGGTCTTGTGAATAGTCCTTTTTTGATGTGTACTCTCCTAAGGGGCGCGTGTAGCGCAGTCGGAGGAGGCGCGACTGTCGCGTGCACCCGATACCAGGTTCCTGGTTCGGATTTCCCGCCCAGGCCAACCAAGCCTTCCATCCCTCCGGGGTCGGTGAATTGGTACCAGACTTGTCTGGGAAGGATAGAGCGCTGACTTGTTCGTCGGTTGGCCACTGCAAGTCATTGTATGGCCAAATACGCAATCATGTCGCCTCCTCGACATCCCGTAGAAGTAGAATGCGCTGGCGCATCCCAGAAGGGATTGAGTAACGCCGTCCTTTATCCTTTATCCTTATACTCTCCTAAGCCCTCTCGTTGTGGGCGCATTTAAAAGCAGCTGTGACATTAGGTATTGTGCGGTGAACCCCTACAGTAACCCCAAGTCTGTGAAGTTGTAACAACCTATATCGGAATTTGATAGAGATTCAAACTTCCGAATACAGGAAGGAGGAAGGCACATTCCACTTATAGTTAGACGTACCTCTCCTTTAGTATAGGTGCTATAATAAACAAAGTCATAACCGTTGGATTTCCGTCGTCCTCAAACGCACCAGGAACACATTGAACTTCGACTTTCACGTTTAGGGTAGTGAAATGTTCAATCATCAGTTTTTTTTAAAGTATAATTCAGAGTATGGTGGTATAGAGCAACTCATTCAGCTGGTTTTCAAGCCAGAGGTCTTGTCGCTTATTTTTAGATATGTATTGAGTTAGGAAATATAACAACGATCTAGGTAGCACCAAAACTCCAGTTTTTGAAACTTTTGTAGGAATATTGAAGGTGAAAATTGTAAGGAGCATGTGCAGGTCTTCTTTCGCTGAGTCCAGATACATTTCTAGCTTCCCATGTATCCTATTTAGAATTATTCCTGGAGGTATTGGACTGTTCTACTTTTCGCATGGGCCTTGCAAATATCTTGGACCGCTCATATGCTTTGTCGGGTGAGTTTGTGATTTATTCAATAACAGTTAGTATGCATCGCTAAATGTAGGTGTAAATATGTAATAGTATCAATACTCAACATTGGTAATTGTGTAGATTTTACACGTGACTAACATCTACCGATCAGCATTCCGAAAACGTTTATTTTCAGATACAGCTTTATGTTACACTGCTATGCCCACACACTGTGGAGTTTATTGTTCTCTTTCTCATATCGCTACTATATCTTAGGCAACAATACACCAAAAACTCGATATATGATCATGATTATTATTCTTATCTATGCGCCTTCCTTTTTTCAGTTTGTGAGTTTCAATCAATTGGTGTTGATTGACCACGCTGCTTGTTCCATTCCACACGGTCATATATACATGTATAACAGCACCTGTTTAATAGAAAGCGTAAGGTTACACAAAGAAAAAAGCCATGGCCAAGCACAGATACAGAAATGCACGATTGTATTCATATCTTCTTAAAGAACCAAAATCTATAGTCAGCTGTTCCACACCACATGCGGTGGTTTAAAGTCTTCCACCGTTATTTTAATGAAGTTAAATCAATTTCGAGTCGATTTCATTCGATGTTGAGTTAATATAATAGCTATAACCATATAAACCATTTTCACGTCGAATAGGACACTTTTCAAACCGAATTGGGCACTTTCCAAATCAAATTGGACACTCTTTTAAGCTGTCTTATGAACTTTGCAATTAAGCTGAACGTCTTCCAAATCGAAACGAGCTTTCTAGAGGTTGGACTACAGATTCTCCAAGATGGTGAGAATAATTTTTTGCTCAAGAAAAATTTAGAATAACGTTTCTTGAACTTATTTTTATTTGAGCTGCCTGATTGAGTTCAATAATTTTATACAATTTTTATTTTTAGAAGAAATAATAATTTAAATTTTGTTTCAAAATGCAGCGAGGCAACAATTATGTATTACAATAAAAGACTTAATCGTGTCATGCACTCGGAAAGCAAGTCGCAATGTTTGTCTGATTGACAGTGTAAATACTGCTTACATGCAGCAGGAATGTCGGGTTATGTGTGTTTTACAATTGTTTATGTTGCACCGTTTGCAGATGTCATACTTCATGTAAACAGAAATCCTGCTATCAATCGAATAAAAATCGCGAACTTCTGAATGTGGCATGGCGGAATCTCTGTTTAAGAAATATATGATGGCCGCCTTCCTGCTGTTCAAAACAAGCTTTAAATTGTTTTCCCTCAAAAATTAAATTTTTATAAAATTTTAAACTATGTGCTCTCTTATTGGGAAGTAAATTAAAACTTCAAAGAAAGTTATCCTAAAATTTTCCTTGAACAAAATTTTATTCTAACATTCTTGGAGAGTATCTAGTTTAATGTAAAAAACCTCTTCTCGATTTGGAAGAGTTCACTTTGATTTGAAAAGCCTTAGGCTAGCTTAGAAGAGTGTCCAGTTTGACGTGAAAAGTGTCCCATTTGGTTTGAAAAGTGCCCAACTTGATTTGAAAAGTGTCCAGTTCGACGTGAAAATGGTACATATGACACCTACTATACCGGTCTTAACTTTTGATCTTTGGGCGGAAAAAGCGAAAAAAACCGCCTTTCCGCCGTTTTTCTGTAGCGCTCTTCAAATTGAGAAAATTGTAAATTGAGACACATATTCGTGACCGCACCGAGCCCTCTTCCCGATGAGCTGCTAAACGCCCTGCGAATATGAAAAAATTCAGTTCGGTGACCTACATTCTACTAGACGTGGCGGGCTCCCTCCCTCGAGTGAGATAATTACCCCCAAAGGATATATACGTCTAAGTGGTCCGGAAACAAGAAGATTCTATTGAATTCCAGGCTTAGTGGATAGGTTACACTTGATGGCACATAAATTTTTGTACTATCCAGTTCCTGACGATCACAGTGATGTAATTTCTTAAAGGCTACCTAATTTCAGTGTCTTCAATTTCAGGGAATGTCTCGAATTTGAAGAACTCTAACTTTGTAATATCAAGCCTGTGGATGCTTATACTTGTGTATTCGCTAAACTGTTCTGGCTGGAACCAAACTGCGGAAGGAAAAACCTTAGAATTGAAAACTTCAGAACCTGCACGCTGTCAAAGTAGCCCACATGACACTTTTTGACAGCCATTCGCGCATTTTCCTGCGACTGAACTGATCATAGAATGATTTCTTTGCAGAATGAAGGTTAGAGAATTGGAGACCCATGAAAACCCCCGCAGCCTCCAATATTTGAGATTTCGGCTACCTCAGAAGAGATTTCTGCTGCTCAATTAGGCTTCAAACTCGCTGTCAATACGAACTTAGTGTCACTTAAAAAAATCTTTCAAAGTGGAAAAATAACTTATTAGTATATCCGCCAATGAAATCTGAGCCGAATGTTTGTTTCCTTTTAATTTTTCGTTTATATAAACCGCTGCTCTCGCTGTTTAAACGTTCCAGCGCACGGATCTGAACGCCGATTAGTTGTGGGGAGTCAGTCCGCTCTCCTGCCCTCGCGCCTTCTTAGGACACCGTACATCGCCTAAACAGACTCTTCACACTTCAGGAGCCGCGGCGCGATATTGATCAATCCAAATGGCAGCGATGCAGAATGCGTGGTGTGTCTGATTAACGACGGCGTCTTCCCTGGAGACATTCCCTGAAATTGAAGACATTGAAGTTAGGTAGCCTTTAAGAAATTACATCAGGATCGTCAGGAGCTGGATAGTACAAAAATTTATGTGCCATCAAGTGTAACCTATCCACTAAGCCTGGAATTCAATAGAATCTTCTTGTTTCCGGACCACTTAGACGTATATATCCTTTGGGGGTAATTATCTCACGCGAGGGAGGGAGCCCGCCACGTCTAGTAGAATGTAGGTCACCGAACTGAATTTTTTCATATTCGCAGGGCGTTTAGCAGCTCATCGGGAAAAGGGCTCGGTGCGGTCACGAATATGTGTCTCAATTTACAATTTTCTCAATTTGAAGAGCGCTACAGAAAAGCGGCGGAAAAGGCGGTTTTTTTTCGCTTTTTCCGCCCAAAGACCAAAAGTTAAGGCCGGTATTGTAGGATACACAATTAAACTTTTTAAAGCTTTTCGAAACGTATTAACGAAATGAACTTGATATTTTTTGCACTTCCAACGGAAGCACTTCTCTCTTCAATGATTGGCACACGGTAGTATTATGAAAAGGTGCGACTGGAGATCGGTGACGAAATGAACCACTTTAAAAGAAGGCAAAAGCTACAACTCGTTTAATTTAATTGTTTATTTGTAAATAGTTTTTAGTTTGTTTTAATAAAATGGCTTGCAGGTCTCTTTCTGCTTCTCTAGTGACAATGTCGACGAGGTAAAGGCTGCCGTGTCAGCGAATTTTGGCTACGACACAAGTGATGTCTGTGTTAGCGGTCATCTTAATATCTTCAACTGGAAGGCTTTATTAACAATTCTACATATGACATTGCCGGTCACTCCAGTGTACACTGCTATTCTGATCTTGAGAAGAGCTATTGTTGCTAAGATCAGTAGTGAAAAAACGATGTCGGAAAATAGCCGACGGATTCACTCACAGCTGCTTCAGGTAACGAAATTGACCAGTTTCTAATTCATTTCTCTTTGATTTAGAAAGAACACCACTCAAATCAACAATTGTTTGCCTTAGCATTAACGCAGCTTCAAATAGGCTTGAAATGCGAGTGGTTATTTAAAAGTGTAATAAAACCCAAAATAATGCAATAATTTCACAAGAAGTGATTTTACTCTTCCCGATCCAATATGCTTTTGGAGTTCTGTATCTTTTCATGACAAACAAATTTATGGCTATTCTTTTCTGTACTTTACAACCCAACATCCATTCTTTAAGGCGCTCACCTATCAAGCCTGTCTGCCGATCTTCTTTTTATTCGCTGTCATCACCTATGCGATCGGTCAGCTTAACATCTATCATCACCCGATTCTCGAGTACTCGACTTTTATTTTGGTCGGCTTTATTCCAATGCTGAGCCCATTGACTTCATTCCGTTTCATTCGCCCTTATCGTGTTTGGATAAACGACAAGTTGCTACGACGTCCGACTACTCTGACGCCTTCAGAGACTCGAGCGTCAGTGGTACGGCGAAGCTTCGATTTCAACTCGAATAAAGGAGATTTTTAAATGTTTAGTACCTCGAGTAGCCCTCAAATTTTTGTGTCGTTTGCTTTTTTTGGTGTATAATGTGATACAGTGGAAGTAACAAGCTAGTAACAGATTCTTAGTTATAGTAGGCATAGTCTTAGCGTTCAACTCTGGCTGAAACCGCATGCTATTTTGAACCCTTCCATTGTGGCGAATTTACTTATCATCTTATGCAAATTTAAGTGTCACTCCCTAGCTAATTTCTCTCTATATATATTTGATACTACCACGCGGTTGTTGTTTTTTCTAGCTGAACTACGTCAAATAACTCAAACATGTAGTCTTGCTGAAGCGTACTAGATCGCAGGTGTTCTACGAACTGCTCCATACCAGGCAATGCCTTTCATCTTTCCGAACTTCGGGACGAGACCTATGCCATGCGAAAGAGCTGGAAACGCTGATTACAAATATACTCTCAAATTTGCTAAATGATTCTCCTGAGCGAGTACTGGCCGGTAAAAGATCGAGTTGACAACTGTGGATCCCTTGAGCTGATGAAGCGATGGGCGAAGTGTTGCCTAATCAGCGCAGCCATTAGCAAAGCTGACAGTTGCGGCGGCCGGGCAGTGATAGTGTTCTCGGCTTGCGGGAGGACGGTGAATGGTTTGGTCCCATCGATGCTGGCTTTTGCATTTTGTGACTTTCGTCAGAGACACCCTTCATCCTCATTTCCAACCTATTTTTGGACGAACACCCCAGCTATCTTTTTTATACGTGCAACATATCAGCCCTATGTTGTTTCGGGCGTCTTATAAAGATAAAAAAGGATAAAGGACGGCGTTACTCAATCCCTTCTGGGATGCGCCAGCGCATTCTACTTCTACGGGATGTCGTGGAGGTGACATGAATGCGTATTTGGCCATACAATGACTTGCGGTGGCCAGCCGATGAACAAGTCAGCGCTTTACCCTTCCGAGACAAGTCTGGTACCAATTCACCGACCCCGGAGGGATGATAGGCTTGGTTGGCCTGGGCGGGAAATCCGGACCAGGAACCTGGTATCGGGTGCACGCGGCAGTCGCGCCTCCTCCGACTGCGCTACACACGCCCAATGGGTGAATAGTAATGGATAATTATGAATCCGGTCTCAGAACACCACATTGAAGCATTCGCTCTTTTTCTCTTCTCTTTCTCTCTTTTTTTCTCTGTGCGCGTTCATCGCGTAGACAGTAGAACAAAACATTAATGCTGGCTTCCCTTCCATCTTTGTTTTCTTGTAGTGTCGTCTTCATTCTTTTGCTTAGCGCAATCATGAACATGCGGAATCGCATAACCTCGCCATTGTGAACACCGTCCACTTTATCTCATGCTGTAGCGGGAGTTCCAAGTCTCAAATAGACTTTGTCTTGCGAAGGATCGCGACCGAAGAATTGTCAAAGACGCAAAGATCGTGCTGTATGAGACGGTCGCCCCACAGCATTGACCGCTGATCTACACTTTAAAGATCGCCCCTCCGAGATTGAAACAGATCGAGCGATGAACTGCAGCAAGAATCAAATGGTGTCGAATGAGAGAGAAGGAAGCGGTTATGAGTTTTCGCGTACGCTTACTGACAGACACGACTGTCGATGAAACTTGGAAGAGAGCAATCGAGGCGATACGCCAAGCAGCAAGGTTGCAACTCAAAACTACAAAGCCTGGAGATGCAAAGTCGACAAGACAAACAAACATGACTGTGGACGGGCGATGTAAAAGCGAAGGTTCATGTGTTTATCATGTGTCTTATCAGCGATAAACCGGCCGATAACTGGCAGAGGTATCTGGAGGCAAAGAAGGCAGTAATGGCTTTATGCAAAAGCTACTCATTACAACGATGACTACGAAGAGCTCGAGTCGCGCAATAGTGGGAGATATTTGTACCAGCTTGCTAAGACTCGCCATCGTCAGACCAATGATGT
This sequence comes from Heligmosomoides polygyrus bakeri, assembly GCA_947359475.1. Classification (NCBI taxonomy): domain Eukaryota; kingdom Metazoa; phylum Nematoda; class Chromadorea; order Rhabditida; family Heligmosomidae; genus Heligmosomoides; species Heligmosomoides polygyrus. Next base: position 17,019,455 of record OX375868.1, read on the forward strand.
TACCTTCCGATTTTGCATAATAAATAAATAAACATAAATGTAATATAGTAGTGAAATTGGTGAATGTTACCAAATAATACATCGTAGTAATAAATGACGGTTTAAACAGTGAGTAATATAAGGTAATAATTAGTAGTTATGAATAATAATATTAATAACAAACATCTAATAGTATCAACAAATAATAGTAACAGGCGGTAATGAACAATTATCTCATTTAAATAATCGTTGCTGCTTTTATACGCTGCCCGTGTCGTGATCAGCCCTTCCGTTTCATGCACTTTGCGCATTTATATTGGTGGTATTGAACGTTCATACATCAGTCATTATTATTAATATCTTTTTCGTTGTGTTGTGGTGAAGCTCAGAAACAAACAAGAGGCAACAAGATTAATTTCCCCATATATACAGTTGGAGAAATCTGCAAAAAATGTGTGGACGTCAGGACCGTTACAACCGCTCAGTTGAAATGCTAAGACGCGAGAACCAAACCCCCGAACACCAACTCATGAAGCAACGCTACCAACCACTACGCCGCTGCCAGTCGCTCGCCCGGACAGACATCTCAGGCATACAATGGAGCTTTTCTGAACGTCGTCGCAGCAAATTCATTGTAAATTTGGGGAACCCTTGCTATTTTGGTTTAACTGCTTGACAAAACGAAACACACCTCTATGCTGAATAATGGGTGACGATTTTTCTGTATAACTCGTTGCTTAAGTTCACACATACGCTTCAAACCTTCTTCTTATGAGACACTGTGTTTCAATTGGTAAACGAAATTTTGTAAAATGTGGTCTAAAAAATGGATTTATCCTCGTATTTCTGATTTGATTCTGTGATTTCTGTTTCGTTTTTTAAGCGTCGCCGTAGCTATAGTTTAGTTTGATGCTGTAAACCTGTAAAGTTTGTTGTAAACCTGTTCACTTTTTTCTCACTTTTTCTTTCTACACTGGCAACTTAGTCACATGGCTTATTTCTGTTTGGTCCTTCGTTTTAAACTTGTGGCACGTCACTGAGATGTATTTAAATAAATAAATAAATAAATTAGTCAATGGTTTCTTAAAACTAAGTACTGGTGAATTTGATACAATAATATGATAACATTTAAGCGTACTTAATAAATAATAATAATAGGTTTTAAATAATAATAATAGGTTTTCTTAATTTATTTTTTACTAACCAACGAATCAAAGAGAAAAAGATCTAATGGACCAGTGGTCTATGAGTCTAGTTAAATAACGTTCTTACATGAATTTACTCAATACGCCAAAAATACGATATCTGCCCGTTACCAGCAGTGAGTTAATAGACCAGTGGTCTACAGTCAGGTTGACGTAAACTTGTAGTAATTCCAAATTTTTTCTATTAACATCCCAATTGAGAGGTAACTAACCTCAGTCACCAGTGGGGAAATGCGGACCAGTGGTCACTGCGTCAAGTTGACGCTTTTAAAATAATGAAAAAACTAAATCTGACTACTTACTTTCTAAACTGTGCCATTCTTTATTAGCAAACGGTATAAGTATTATCCTTCCTATTTATTCCATATATGTTTTAATCAAATAATACGTTAAAAAATGAAACACACATATTCTACCTAATATCTTACGGTATACAATATGAGACCCTTCAAACGGTTATTGATTTGCTCCATATTTAATATACACTATTCCTTCACCCCCCCCCCGTTGTTATTGTTTTTGTTTTTTGTTTTTTGTTTTTACTGTTGTTTTATAGGTAACCTTGACACATTGCGTTGACTCCTTAACTACAATAAAGAGGACCTACCCTCTTACTAAATATAGGGGTTAGTACTGATGGGGTTTATAAAAGTCAAAATAGTCGTGAGCAGTTTATTTTGGTGCCTCCAGTACTGGGTACAAAACGGGTTTGACAACCACGTAGGGCAGCCCCCTAGAACCCATTTACGGGAAACTGCTCACTGTACCTGGGCTGTTTCTCCCGTAGGATTATTCTCCACCTACGGGAGAAACAATAGGAGAACAATAGGAGAACAATAGGAGAACATACGGGAGAATGGGTCAAAGTCTTGCCTCAACCACATTCACTCCCTGATACCTCCCAACTTTTCCTTTGTTCATGTTATGGTTCGAGTTTTTAACCATTTCCAAGCCTACGACCATGTTGGCATGAAGGTCGAAGAATCTCGTCCACTCCACAGCGCGAGGCAAACCGACCGCACTCCAGACGAGGTACGCGACCGCACGCACCTAAATGAGTATCGCTGCTGCCTCCCAAGACTCAGCTTCCAACCTATGTTATACTTCGGGGACGTCGCCAGCGACAGCGACACGTCACTGACAACCTGTCGCCGGCGCTGTTGTCGGCGGTAGCGTCGTTGGGGACGTCGAGGAAGGAGTTTGTAACACTCGTTTGCGTGATACACTGCAGCATACTATACTAAATACAAAATTTTTCCCGTAGTTTTCTTTTTTTCGCATTGTTGCATATTACATACTAGTCCGGGTTGCGACGATGAGCAACAGTATAAGCGGCCTAATCGGTGTATGCAAGAACGTCATTGTGATTGACAGCAATAGAGCGGCCGGGTTTCCCCGGCTTTTCAGGTGATAAGAGTGACTGACATGGAGAGACTAACACGCTGGCTGCTTGTGCGATAGTTTTCTATGCCACCGTTAAAGAAGGACTCAGAATGCAATATGTTCGCAATCCCAATTTCAGTGTTTTTGTGAAGCGGTGGGAATTCACTTATGTAGTAGTGGAAATCGGTGTAAAAATGAGGAAATATAAAAAAGCAGCACAATGGGGAAAAAGATCTAATTCACAGCACATTATGAGCATTTTATATTGCCTTAAGAAGTTTGGCACAGCGATTTTCTTCGATTTTGGGAATTGCTCACTCGGTTTGTAAAGGATCTGGGTGCATACTTTCGCCACGATGCTATCGCAGCGCTCAGGTCACAATACTTTCCAGGGCACGTGGCGGATTAGTCAACGATAACTGCGCCGCAGCCGTCACAACAATGGCGACCGTTAGGCCTCTGTTATACTTCATCGGCGACGTCGCCGGCGACAGTGTTGAACGGGTGTTAAGGCTCATCCACACTTTTGCGACACCGCAGCGCGGCAAGAGGAGCGATGGCCACCTCCGCGAAATGCGGCAGTTGCGGCGCGGTCCCGTTAGAGCATCGTTATAGGCAACGGGACCGATTTCCTAGTGCATGTCGCGCCGCTAGGAATGATTTGAACCATTCCAGCCTGTGGCACTCAGCGCGGCATCGCCGGCGATAGCCGCAAAAGTGTGCATGCCCCCCCCCCCCCTCTGCCACACATGTCGCTGTGTCGCGTCGCGCCCGTCGCGACTCTATACTTCATCATGGCCGTGCCGTGCTGTCGCCGAAGTGTGCATGGGCTTTTACGCAGTACGTCGCAGCCCGCGCAGGCGTCGCCGGCGACGTCGCTAAAGGCTTCGCACGAGGATGTTATACTTCCGTCGGAGCGGGGTATTGTTCTTCCCCCCAGCATGCGGATGGGCGGCGTTATTTGCTCGAAGAGCGCCCGTCGCGGACGAGTTCTCGGCGGGCTGGAGGAAGAATGGGCCCCTCCCCTCCCCAGCCATCAGCTGTTACCATCGATGGGATCGTCAGGAGGCCGTACTGCGCTGTATTCTTTCTACTTCTATCGGAATCAGTGCAAGACTGTTTTACAAGAAGATTCTAGATTAGACTACAACTTTCCATTAACGAGTTTTATCTTGGATCCAAACCTTGGATCTTCCATCCACCCTTAGTGTTAGGGTACGATATGGAATAAAAATCGTTAATGTAAAGATGTAGTCTAATCTAGAATCTTCTTGTAACACAGTCTTGCACTGATTCCGATCTGGCCATTTATCGCTTAGTAATACTAGGACTAAACACTGTAGTACCAGTGTTCTCTAGCATAGGCCCACATAGATATTGTGTGCGAACTGTATACTACAGTGTTAGTTCCTATAGAACCGATAGAAGAGAAGCATTTTACATATAAATTACACTCTACATTCTTCTACAAACCTCTCTTTACATATGTTAGCAGTGGACTTACAACGATCTCAATTTAGCCCATTTCAAATTGGAAAAATTATTATTTACGGCGTACAGTTTGTGTAATAAATAAATAAATAAATAAATAAATAAATATTTTGTTACCACCTCTTGGAGGCGAATTCGAATATGTGGTGGGCCTTCCCGGTCAATTTATAGACGACATTAGTTGTTGCTGTTTGCACTATTTTGCCAAATATATTGACATAGAGCAACGTAGGTACGTTCGAGTTATCGTTAGAGTGCAATCAAAGAGGGCGCCCGCTGTTCCGTATCCTTCTCCCCCCCCCCCCCCAATTCAAGCGTTTGGTTCCGGTACCAGCCAGGCCAACTCTTCTTCTTCTTCTTCTTCTTCTTCTTCTTCTTCTTCTTCTTCTTCGAGCAACGTAGGTACATACGAGTTATCGTTAGAGTGCAATCAAAGAAGGCGCCCGCTGTTCCGTAGCCTTCTCCCCCCCCCCCCCAATTCCAAGCGTTTGGTTCCGGTCCCAGCCAGGCCAACTAAAATAAAATAAAAAATCTATCCCTACGCGGACGCTGATTTTGCACCAGACTTGTCTGGGGAGGGCACAACATTGACTTTCCATCAGCTGCCCTCTACAATTCGTTAAGAAAAGCCAAATACAGATTCAAATTACCTTGACAAACATTTCATGGAAGTGGAATGCGTGACGCAGCCCAAACAAGGATTGATGAGATCTAATATTTATCTGTTGCAACGATGTTTTGTTACCATCAAAACTCATTTAGAGCATTCTCATCATGTCATCGGGAGGTGCGGGTTCAAGTCCTGCCTAGCGCCAGAGTTTTGATGCAACAAAACATCGTTGTAACAGCTAACAACTTCGATACCCGCCACCTGAGGCTCAAAGTAACTGACGTGAACCAACATTTATCCTACAATACCGCCCGCGTCGCGCGGTCAAAAAGACGGTTTGCGACGGAAAAATCCGTCACAAACCGTCGCATGCTCATAACTCCTTTAATTTTGAGTTGTTTCAGAAACTATTGGCACCATTCGATTCGTCTCCTCGAGATCTATAAAACATTATATAAAACTTTACCAGGCCACCGCATTTTCGCTGTGGGTGGCCTAAAAGAATAACTGCAACAGGCTTTTGCGATTGGAGCACCTTATTTTCCAGGACGTGCATGTGACATGCAGTGTTTTCGGAGTATTTCAAGAATAGCGTGCGTTGTCAGTGCTCTATCATGCCTGGAATGTTCCGAGAGTGCGCCGTGCACAATGCATATGAGATCGAACCTATCAATCGAATGGGCGGAAGCATGCCCACTGGGTTTCTTTCTTCGCTTGATGGAAAATGTAAAGCTTTCAAGACTATCTTGCACCGTTTGAAGAACTTTATAAGAAATTTTCAGCCGTTCTACTTAGGAGCTGCTCCAGTCAGTCCGATGAACCTTTGGTGTGCGTCGCGTGCAATGCGTATAGAGATGAACCTATCAATCGAATAATCGAATGGGTTCAACTGGTAGAGTGAGCGTTTGGGGAATTCTATCATAAATTTCTAGCCGCCCTACTAAGGAATTGCTCTAAGGCTGTCCAGCTAGCCTTCGGAGTGCCGTGAACAATGCATATAGAGTCGAACCTTTCAATCGAGGGGGCGTCCGCTTGCAAATTGCACGCGCGGACGTGTTCGAAGCGCAATAACTTTTTCAGGTTTAAA
>OX375868.1:17025409-17146546 GCA_947359475.1 Heligmosomoides polygyrus bakeri
ATTCTATCATCCTTAGAGCAATTCCTTAGTAGGGCGGCTAGAAATTTATGATAGAATTCCCCAAACGCTCACTCTACCAGTTGAACCCATTCGATTATTCGATTGATAGGTTCATCTCTATACGCATTGCACGCGGCGCACACCAAAGGCTCATCGGACTGACTGGAGCAACTCCTAAGTAGAACGGCTGAAAATTTCTTATAAAGTTCTTCAAACGGTGCAAGATAGTCTTGAAAGCTTTACATTTTCCATCAAGCGAAGAAAGAAACCCAGTGGGCATGCTTCCGCCCATTCGATTGATAGGTTCGATCTCATATGCATTGTGCACGGCGCACTCTCGGAACATTCCAGGCATGATAGAGCACTGACAACGCACGCCATGCTTGAGATACTCCGAAAACACTGCATGTCACATGCACGTCCTGGATAATAAGGTGCTCCAATCGCAAAAGCCTGCTGCAGTTATTTTTTAGGCCACCCACGGCGAAAACGCGGTGTTCTGGTAAAGTTTCATACATGATTTTGTAGATCTCGAGGAGACGAATCGAATTGCGCTAATAGTTTCTGAAACAACTCAAAATTAAAGGAGTTATGAGCATGCGACGGTTTGCGACGGATTTTTCCGTCGCAAACCGTCTTTTTGACCGCGCGACGCGGGCGGTATTGTACAGTGTTATCAATTTTTATCTTCCTGCCATATCCTTTTTCTGACTTGTGTTAAAAATGATACTTATGCTCGAATAACCCATTCGAATGGGTATTCGAATGATTTTCATTTGAATTTGAACATTCGAATACGAACATTCGAAAAATCGCATTTTTCGAATGTATTCGAATTCGAACATTCGAAAAATCGCGTTTTTCGAATCTATTCAATTTCGAATGCTCGAGAATTTTCGGTATTCGAAACCGTTCGAATATTCAAAATTTCCCAGCAAGCCAAAATTATTCGAGTATTCGGAAAGTGTTATTCGAATGCCAACCGAGAATTTGTGTAACGGCGTATTTTGAAGAGGGTTGTTAGATTTTTCAGGTAATTAGGATTTCCAAAACAGCTCTGTCCTCAAAGCTTTGATGTGATAGTGCCGGGATACTGAGCGTTTCACCGATTCTGGTCACTTCCCGAAAACCCTTTCCGTGAAAAGGGAGAATTTCCACAACGTCTTAAAATGTTGAACAGCACAAATTTTTCGACGCAGAATTGCTGCAGTAGTGAATGTGCGATCGGAGACGCCTAATCATTAGATAGTTTTTTCGTAATCGACGAAAAAACTATCTAATGATTGTCTGATTTTCCAGTATTTTGTATACCGGTTTGCGCTAATTTCACCTGTTTTCTGCCAGTCGTTTCTGACACAGCTCTTACCGCATCATTATGTAGTATGAGAGAATTTTTCGAATCGTCTTAGAGTATGAACATAAAGGTTTGTTTGATCTGTACCAATTTTACATTGCATTCAAGCTGTTTTCGAAGCTATTTTCGCTGTAAACGTGTAAGCATAGGGGATCAAGGGCAGCAAGAGGAATGATAAAGGTAAATTCTTGTTTGGGAGTACCAAGCATTCCACTTTTATTGCTGCTCCTGCGCGAAGCGGCCGAAGAAGGGTAGGTAAAAATTCTTAAATGCTGAACATACCTGGAAATGATGATTCGGGTGGTGTTTCAAACGGGCGCTACTTGTCCCTAACCCTGCAGTTAGGAGTCTGAAACCACAGGCCATCAAACGTCTTCAGGATGAGCGTGAAGGTCAAAATGGGTGCGTTCGGTCTTGTGTCATGCCGGATGTTTCCTTATGCAGATCAATTCCTCATGGAGACGGTCTTGTGATTCTCATCACGCTAGTTGTATGCTGTACTGCTTCTCCGTGGTCGCTGAATGTTCTGCTTCTGGTTTTCGTTTCTACAACAACTACGGTTCTGCAAATGCTATAACATAAGGTAAACGACGGAGTCAACCAGTTGTTTTTGAGATTCGGCACGCACTCTACTTCTGCGGATGTTGTGGGTGCAATTCCAATGCGTATTTCGCCTAAATATTGACTTGCGCTGGCCAACCGATAAACAAGTCCCTGCTTTATCCTACGAAAGAAATGTACCAGTTCAGGGACCCCAAAGGGATGCAAGGCTTGCTTGGCCTGAGCGGGACCCGAACCAATAGCTTTTGTTTCGCGTGCATGCTACGGCCTTCATCTTCTGCTGTGCTTCCATGCACTTGTAAACATGCAGTAACGTGAAACTATAATATGGATACATTTTTGTCTAAGCATGTGGTAAAGAAAGGCGTTATGGTACTTAACGGGTTGGTGCCTGCTGCGAGATTGCACGTGGTCATGGAAAACTCACACAAACACGGCTCCTGTGCTCTTCCCGCTGACGCTTCAGTGTAGGAGACCACCACATGGGAAGGAACTCCAAGGTCTGGATGGTCTAACCTACCCGTTTAAGATACCGTCCCGGCATGCAGAGGGCATCAGCACGCTTAGTACCGATGTTATTCTTTTCTTTTTTCCTTTACAGTGGCACAGTGCATATACTTGTTTTTCGACCGGGTGTTATCGATCAGCTTTATCGATTTTTGCTTTGGATTGGCCACTGGGAGTTTGAGTCGCGTGGATGTGTCGGCTATATGTCAGACGCGGGTGTAGATCGACTGGCTGTTATTTAACGTTCGATCTTTGTTAAGTTAACCGTTTAATCAATGCGTTTTTGGGAGAATAGTTACATTCACAAATTCATCTCGAATAAGAAATATCTGTTTCTATCACTTACTTGGGCGAATCACCAGAAAGAAATGAGACCCTCACGGGGGGCCTATTCCTAGCTACCTGTAATACATTTTGTGGCAGCAAAATTGACACTGTGGCATTTCACGTTTTTAGATGAGTAGGACAGATTTGCTACATATTTACATATAATACTTCGTACATCGTCAGCCCGTCACTAACTGCCGCTAGTCGAAAACATTAATTCATTAAAGTTTTTGAGCAGTCGGTCAGCCACCAAATCCAAAAATGATGGTTTTGAAGTGACCTCCAAGCTTGCAGTGAAGCAGATTGTGTCGCCTTCAAAAGTCTTGAAAACCCTTCTTTGTTCCCCATCAGGAGCGCTTTACAACGCATAAGCACTCAATTGAGAAAAATTCATGTTCCAGCAAATAGGAAATTTTGACGCATCTATAAGCTCTCTGGTTCTACTATGTGTAAGTTATGTACCTCATTTCCACGATGAACAAGGGGGTTTATGGTTCGAAACCATTCGAATATTCGAAGTTTTTGCGAGAGCATAAGTATATTAAAAATGAAATAAAACGATCGCTATCGCCGGTAGAATTCAGAGTGGGATCCATAAATCAAGTGCTGCTGACATAAAAAAGAGAGATTAGTAGACGGGGAATTCTCACTGCAAGATAGAAAACGCTATGCCAGAAAGAGTTTGGCGTGTTTTCTGCCACGCTTGGATGACATTGAAGATGGTCAATCATGCAGCCCGACGGCCAGCGCCAGGCTGTAGCTGTGCTCAGCACGGAGACGACCGGTCGCCAACACTGTTATGGGCGACGTCGCCGACCGAAGTATAACACCCCCGTGCGGAGCCTTCAGCGACGTCGCCGGCGACTTCGCCGAAATATAACAAAGGCCTAAAGGCTCCCCACACTTCTGCAGCAACGGCCCCATCCTTAACCATAGGGGAGGGACGCAGAGCTCGCCGCCGGCGGCGTCCCTGCCGTATCCTTAACCAGAGCGGCGAGCTGCGTTGCCTCAGAAGGGGCCTTAACGGTCGCCATTGTTGTGACGGTTGCGGCGCAGTTATCGTTGACTATTCCGTCACGTGCCCTGGAAAGTGATGTAATCTGAGCGCTGCGATAGCATCGTGGCGAAAGTATGCACCCAACCTGAGCTAGGAAATTGCTGACGACATTCACTTTGAATAGTTCTTTGCTAAGTTTTTTGAGGCCCTTTTTAGACATAAAAGTTCGTTGTGATGTAAATGCATATACCCTGGATGGGTACTTTGCTCGTATAAGCCATTCGGATTTTACAGCGGTGACAGGGGTCAAGTGGTAAATGATGACTGACAACGATCAATACAGTATTGCGAAAATGCAAGTAACCGCATATAGAATATTTGTTTTTGCTGATTAACAATAATACTACATGCAGTAGATCATGTTTTTTGCAGTAACAGTTAAATGTCGCGTCAGTCAATACTTGCAGTGACGGTTAGAAATCCGGTGCATCCTCAGCCTCTACGGCTTGTCCGATGTTGCCTAATTTGTAGCAGCAGCCAGTAGTTCACTCCTAGGTTTTCATTCATGCCGTTGACATCTACTACATGTCCAGGAATATGAGAAAGTTGTAAGAATTTTCACTTCGCAGAATGCTTATTATCAGTGATTCTCAGTGATACGAGACTCAGATAAATAGTGATTTGTAGTCAATCCTCCAGGGAAGAGGAACGCCAAGATCGATATCAATATTCGGAACCGATATCTCCGGCCGGCAGAGGAGCTATACCAACGGACTACTGTGTTTATTTTTATTACATAGGTAACCACGTAAAAAAAGAGTAACTATAACATAACCCAAGGTATCAACATAAAAAGGTAATCAAAATAATATTAACGCTCAAAATTATAAAGCTAAAAAAAGGGCAAGTGTAACGAATTAGCACTCAGTTGTTATTTAATCTTTCACATAGTGTGTTCTTAGTTCTTGTTTTTCTTGTTTTTTCTCTTCCTGTTTTTTGTTCATAGCTCTTTCTGCAATAATCGCGTTGAAACTCGAGCTTCTTCAAGTACTTGATGATCACAAAAACTAACCTATGACCGATAATATGAACTTGGAAGAACAAAGAGGTCTACGTAAGGCAATCAGCTCGAAGAACTCCCTACGATTTTCGGTGCGAGACAAATGTGGAGGCTTTGTTGTAATGTCTCAAAAACGGGACATTGTTCTTAGTGAAGCTGGTTTATCGGATTATCGGGTTATGAGTAGTCATGAGCAATACGGGACAGAATGTGCACGTCTGCAGAACACCATTAATAGATCCTGGGTGCGAAGCTGGAGAGATCACTTCTCGCTCAGCTAGTACAAAAATGAAAGCGTGCCTAGTTATCCAACTAGCGAAAACGCACAAGCTGCCAATGGAAGGGAATGGAGCTCGATTGGATAACATTGCTAAAGACAAGGCCTATAGTGTTCCTGTTGAGGACCAACAGATCGAATTAGTTGGTTCTTGCATCACCTCTTGTCACTTTTACTTTCGTACGTTCCGGCACACCTAAAAAAGCAACAATTTTTCGAAGCAATTTTCACGGAAAAAAACGACTTGAATATCAAAGCTTCGATGTGGTTGCATTGTATAAGAACACTGTGTTGACACTCGAAGACCTTTGAGGCCTGTGTCCAACTTTTGCGAGTGCATCACAGGGACATCCAACTGTTTGAGTTAGGAATAGAAGAAATTGAGAAACTCCTACGAAATGTAGTCGATGTGAGCACATTCCGCTTTTGCAATGTGTTCTACAAACAAACAAGAATGCAATAAGAAGCAGGTTAGCACTGCTGCTCGCCACTGTCTTTATGGATCATCTGGAGCAGCCAGCCCTGTCTCCAAGAGTGTTGTTCTCGGGCGAAACATCGATGATATTTTCAATGTGGGCAAGTCGCGAACAACACTGCGACAGACGCTTGGACGGCTTAATTCAGCATTTCCTACGCCTATGAAACGGAAGCGAAACGTCGTTCATAATACAATAGCCACATCTACTGCACTGACTTCGACGAATTTTTAAGAAGTCAAAGACCAAGTTAAAGAAATCCTCCTGCAGAATGGATATGGCACAAGGTTGTGTCGTTGCTGGAAATTGCAACGAGGCTTCTATGGTTTTCCTGTGATTATGCCTTTCATCACGGACTCTTTTGCTCTGGACATTAACCGTGTGGTCAGACGATCGGGACTGCCTATTAGTCTTGTATTTCGACCACCTCCATCTTTGCGGTGCCTATTCACATCGTCCGCGTTTTTACAAGAGTCAGTGTGAAAGGTCGGATTGATCAATCTGTGAAGTGGTCAACCAGATGTGTCAAATGAGGTGTGTGGTGGACAGAGTGGTCTGCGCGGCGTGTGATGAATTTTACATAGGTGAAGCAGCTAGACCACTTGGAAAGAGAATGGACATATTTAGAGAAATATTTAAGAGCACTACGTAGCCCTCAAAGCTACCCGGATAATCTATTTTCAAGACACCGCACTCTAAGACACGCAAGAGATCCACTGCCGCAACTGAGAGTCTCGATTCTTCACAGAAACCTAACAGATACTGCGGAGAGAAAAATCAAGGAAGCGCTGGAGATAAAGCACTGGCAACCATCAATCAACAAGAAGGAAGAAATGAAGTATGCAAGAAACCTTATCAGTCTCTGAGGGCGCACGGCGTGACTGAGGATGAGACTGATGACTGATGAGGATCATGGCGACATTGAGAGACGGGAGGCCGGTCACTGTCCGCGGTTGTATATAAAGAGCCTAGAGACCCTGCTCTTCATTTACGGCCAAACCGCCCAATACGAAGCCCTTGCTCCCCACTCCCCTTCCTGCCTTCTTTCCCGTGAGGTTTCAGCTCTGTAAAGCGTCAATTCTTCCGTTAACTATATATGTGTGGTATAGGCAGCACAGTTATTTTAGACGTGAAGACGGGCTTAAGGCCCGATGCGTTGTGAATAAATATTGAACAACTTCGAGTTTCAAAATTGAGAAGAAGACGATACTAGAATGAAGCTCAGGGACAAACAATCTTAAGTAATCTTTCACATAGTTCTGGATCTGTCTGTTTCTAGAACGCGCAAGGGCATAGTTGAATGTGGTGCCTTTTGCTGAATTTACAATTTCCTAGATGGTCTGTTTACGAAAAAGAACTCAGTGTGATAGTGAACAACATCTCCTTTAAATGCAGCACAGAGATTGGAGGCAGCAGTCTTCCTTCACGAAATGGCCTTGTAGGAAGTAGACGGCAGGTGCTCAACGAATCTATCGTTACTGTTCACACTATCAGCGATTCTTTATATAGTGCGTTCAAAAAAGCTTCGAAAACCTGCTGTGATTCCACCACACAAGGCGGCGTTAACTATATATGTGGCGCCTGTACAGGATTTAACAAATTTTACAGGCAATACTGTAAAGAATAGCAAGGCTTTTCGATCAACCTTCTTGCCAAGGGAATTCGACTTGAGCATAAGACTCTCTAAATGTAACTAGACAGGCAACGGTTTTCCAGGTATGGCAATGAGCATGATACAATCCGATCTCGCGAAAATGTATCCACATCTATGCCGTTTAAACCAGCAACATTACACAAACATTCCGAAAGTATTAAATGCCGGCCTCTCTCGCATTTATCTGAGCATAGCTTCTAAATTTTGTTATAATACCGTTATAGAAGACCACGAATTTAAGATCCATCAGGTTTGCATTGTAGGTATTTACTGTAGAAAACTATTGCACTGAATGCAACCTCTTGACTATTTTTGCAATTTTGGTACTTTATACAAAAGAATGGATTTATCCTAGGGGGGAGGGGGGCTTGGAGCTCTTCGCTCTATCTTTTTAACAACGAAGACAATATTGAAAGTGAACTAATTTACAAAGTGGATAGACTGATTTATCGACTTTTTTATGCCTGTAAAGGAAAGATAACAATCTAGCGTGAATAAACAGTAAAATACAAAAAACGCAATCCATATTCACTCTTCAATAGTTGAAGCAATACGTAATCTACAACAAACCTAGATGTCTAGATACTATCCTGAAAAGTAGCAACAAAGGTCAAGAAACAACAGCTTTTTTGAACGCTGCACAGACATCCTCGAAAGGTTATCGTCCTTTCTATGCAGAGTTAAATTCCAAAGAATTCTATACTTACTTTGATACGGATGGAGGTCTTCTCAGCGGAAACCACAACTCTTCCAGTCCGCTCGATCTCTGGCTGCTTGCATCCAGTGAGGCAGACTCCGCTCTCCGAAAGATCTTGAGAACGAGTCTGCCCATCGCGTTGGCGGTCGTCACAGTGATCTCTTTTGGTCTATCGGGAGCCATCCTGTGACACGGAGACTCCATCTATCGTCCTTTCGTCGAAGCAGGTTCCGGCTAGCGATATTTGGACTTCTTCATGTACTGCAGCGGGTCTGCTAATTGCGACATCTCCCGTAGCTCCGAGCTTCATAGGCCTTCTTGCCATTGCTGACGAAGGCTCGTCCTCAGAACACATCTCTCCAGTGCACGATGCGTAGTTTGCATTGCTCTGGCGATTGTCTTATTGTCGGGCCAGGTTTCCGTCGCGTAACACATCGCAGGCAGTACAGAGGCGTTGAATATCGAGGCCCTGAGGCCGGCATCCTTGACCTGATCGGTGACTTCGCGAATCTAGCTGAAGGCTGCCCATGCTACGCGTCTCCTGCGGGCAATTTCAGGAGCGAGGTCGCAATCCATGTTCAGCTCTCTTCCCAGATAGTCGACCTGTTGTAGAGCGACTCCATTTAACCTTACGAGTGCCGTGTCACACCGCTGGTTGACCATAATGCGTTTAGACATATTCATGTCCAATCCAACATTCATGACAGCCACACTGAGCTCGTTCAGCATTCCTTCGACTTCTGGTATAGATGAAAACGATATCGTCGGCAAAGCCAAGGTTGCTGATCCGTTTACCGTCGACAATGTAGCCTTTATCGTCCCAGTTAAAGTCCTTCATGGCATCCAGGAGTGCCGCTGTGAATAGCTTAGGGGAAATCGTGTCTCTCTGCCGTACTCCTTTCCCGATAGGAATTTTAAGCTTTCGATCGAGCAGCTGGATGGTAGTCGATGTGTTCGAGAAGCATTCGTCGAGAAGTCGGATGTAGGCCGATGATATACCAGCGCGCACAAGTGCGTTCAAAACAGCATTGATTTCCACAGAGTCGAACGCTTTCCTGTAATCCATGAAGACAAGGACAAGTGGGAGGTGGTATTCGCGGCTCCTCTCGATGAGCTGTGAGACAGTCTGAATATGGTCCATGCAGGAGAAATCCTTGCGAAACCCTGCTTGCTCCACTGGCTGATATTCATCCAAGCAACGCTCCATGCGGTTAAGCAGTATCTTGGTGAAGATCTTGTACACAACCAAGAGAAGTCTGATGGGTCGATAGTTGTTGATATCCTCCTGTTGACCTTTTTTGAAGATTAAAGCTGTTTTCGACTCCTTCCATGAGTCCGGAATCCTACCAAGTCGAAGGTAGTGGTTGAAGTGCTTGGCAAGAAGTGAGCAGAGGGCACTGCCACCCGCACGAAGGAGGTCAGCAAAAATGCCGTCCGGTCCGGGAGCAGTGCCTGGCTTCATCCTTCTGATGGGATGATCAACTTCTGATTTCAGAATGGGAGGCACTTCCTCAGCTGGTGACATCAAGCATTTGGGGACAGTGCTGGGAGAACGAAGCAGATGTGTGTAGAATTCTTGAACGATGGTTTCCATCGTTTCGAGACGTTTGCATTGTTTCATCCTTATCCACAAGGGCTGACATTATTGACTTCTGGTCGCAGAGATCTCCTTTACACTGCTTTATGCTTGAACCTCTCCCAGCGGCTTCTAACAGCTTTAATCTTTTGTAGGCTTGAATGTTCTCCTACACTGCAATTCGACAGGCCTTCGAGATGGTGATTTTTCTAGGCGGGAAGCATTAGGATCCAGTTTAACAGCTCTTCTTTGCTCCAAGAGTTTAATCGCATGTGCGTTGAGTCTTGAAGCAAACGGTGATGTGGCTTCGCGAGAGCTGCTAGCACATTTCAGCAGTCCTTTGGAGAGAAGGTCGTAGTCTTCCGCTGGATCTTTAAGAAGATTCCAATCATACGACTTTATTGCATATTCCAACTCCTCAGACTTGAATGTGGGGATCCTCACCGGTGCCGGTTTATGAGTGTCACGCTTGAACATCCTCTTTTTGAGAGTCAGCTTCGCACGGACAAAACGGTGTTAAATAAAGGCAGCACGGAGACGTCGAACAGACTCTAGCGTCTGTTTGTAAGAACATGGTCGATCTCCGAACGTGTCCGTCCATTTGGGCTTTTCCAGGTCCATCGTCGGTTTGAAAGCTTCTTAAACATAGAATTTCCATGGTAGAGACGGCACGCACATAGGAAGTCTATCAGGCGCTTTCCGTTTTCGTTTCTTGAGGAAGTTCCATGTGGTCCAGGGGTGTGCGTAATTACGATTTACGATTCACGATTTTACGATTTAAGGTGATTTTTGGCAAATTTTTTACGATTTACGATTTACGACATTTTGGGTCGTAAATCGTAAATTTTCGTAAATGTGATCTTCAGGCCACAGATGATAAACGACCACATAACGTGATACGATCCGGATTATGACAACAGCTTTGTGGGTAGGCCGCTCGAGTTAATTCCTGGCAATGGAACTGGGGTAGCCTTTTTTCTTGTCACACTCTAGCACAGCATCTCACATTTGAGTGGCCTGAGTTCCACTTTACAGAAAGACATGAAAATTCTCCTTCCATAGAAATGAAGATGATCACCTGCTGAACCATATTCTATGCTGCAACCACCGCCTAGTCAACTTGTGACTTTTTCACCGCTTGTTCACCACATATACGACTCTTTCCAATGCACACGAGTAGAACTCATGCAAAGCCATCAAGGAATATTGGACTTGATTGGAGACTGTGGAATAACAGCTGAACTGTTGGAAAGAGTAAAACAATCATGTTTCAATCTGATTATCTCTGCACGTCATGGCGCGGAGTCTATTTATGTATGAGGTGCGCCTTAAGCAAAACGTTTGACACTTTCATGATAAAAGTGAAAAAGTTTGGCACTTTTTTCAGTGGTTTGATTGGGGCTGTTGCGTTCGCCCTATACGATCCGTTCGGAATGCTGAAAACTGGGCAAAAGATACGATAGCATTTGTTACAAAGGTAGTGGAGAGCAGGAATGGCTAATGCAAGCAGTTATTAATTAGTAATGCAATATTTTCGAGTTTCCGAAAGTTAGCAAGTGCAAGCAAACATGCGAGCGAAGTAAATGCCGAAAATAATTGCCTGGTATCGTCGAACGACGATCTTTCATTCCAGAAGTAGTGGTTGCCTTCAAAAATGATAAAGGACAAAGCATGACGTTAGCCGGTCCCTGTTTGAGATGCGCCATCCATTCTTTCTACCTCTGCGGTATACCGTAGAGGTCATTTGAGTGTGGGTTTGCCTTACAGAATAAATTGCGGTTGCCGCCGATGTAGAGGTCAGTGTTTTATCCTTTCCAGGCAAATCAGGCACCAATTTACAACTCAGCAGGTATGGAAGACTTGATAGCCCGTGGTAGGATCCTAATCGAGGAGCACGCGATAGACGTCCTCCTCCAACTTCTCTGTGTTTCTTCTAATTGATTAAAATGCACCTTGTACGAGTCCGTTAAACCACTTCCAATATATGCTGCATCTTGCTTTTCTACTTTACTTCTAAAGAATGCCACAAAAATATCTTCTTTTATAATTTTAAGTCAAAAATCCGACTATGATGAGTGTCCAAAAATATGATCATACTCTTTCAATCGTCACACAATTCCTTCCCGTCTGCTACAAAAATGCTGTTGTACAATTCAAAATTTGAGAGTTGGCCAGCGATCAAATTATTTTTTTTTTGGTTTTGGATGGAACGGTTTTTGTTGGTTTATTCGGAGTTGTTGCGGTTGTTTCTACAAAGTCATAGTTATAAAGCTATATCGAAGCCAATGGCAAGAAGAATGATAAACATTTTTAATCGTCCAAGCAGTGTAAGCTTTTTATTTTGGTTTTTAAGATAGCGTTTTTGAACAAGTACTTTATTTTGGTTCTCCAAAAACTTGTCCAGCTTGATTTGAAAGGTGCTAGTTGATTTTAATAGCTTACATCTTAATTAGAAGTGTCCAGCTCAAGCTGAAAACGTCTCAATAAAACATAGTTAGCTTCGATTAGCTTCAACATATTAGAAAAAACAAGGAAATTAGATGCATTGTAAGTCAGACGCCTCTTACGATTTACGGTTTACGATTTACGATTTATGACGACTTTTTCGTAATTACGATTTACGATTTACGGTATTTCGGATTTCATTTACGCACACCCCTGATGTGGTCCTAGTCTCCTTTCGTCGTGATCATTCGCACCGAAGGTGGCGTTAAAGTCCCAACGACAATTTTGTAGTAGCTCTTCTCGTCGTTGACAGTCCTTTCGAATAGCTTGTAGAATTCCTCCTTTTCTTCGTCTGTGGCCGCAGATGTTGGAGCATATCCATTTATGATGGAGATGGTTCCTTGATCTTGATCGAAAGTCCCGTAACGTAAGCAGGACCCGCGTGGCTACGCTGAATGTGGGTACGTTGACGGGCACCTCGTGCGAGTTGGATGAAGCACTGGAGCGTAGAAGAGTTGATTTCTGTGCGGTGCAGGAGACGAGGTGGTCCTGCCGCAAGTCAAGGGACATGGTGCGAGGCTTCAAGGCCGTTTTATGTGGAAGTCCCCTGATCACCAGTGGTGTCGGAATAATCGTCTCCGAACGATTTCGTGACTCGATTGTAAGCGTCGAGCGCTTTGACGATCGATTGATGAAGATCGTTGTCGCCGCGAAGGAGCGACTCTATCACTTCTTCTCTGCGTATGCTCCGCAGACTGGCTGCTCGGATCAAGCCAAGGAAGAGTTTTGGAGCCTGCTTGATGAGAAGACAGCAGAGGTACCGTCGAAAGATGTCATCATAGTCGCTGGTGACCTTAACGGGCACGTCGGCGCGACGAAAGACGGGTACGGCTGTCATGGTGGGTTCGGTTACGGGTCGCGTAACGCAGATGGTGAGCGTATCCTTGAATATGCGGAATCGCACAACCTCACCATAGTGAACACCGTATTTCGCAAACGCGACTCGCACCTTATCTCATACTACAGTGGGAGCACCAAGACTCAGATAGACCTTGTCCTTGTCAGAGATCGCGACCGAAGTCTTGTCACAGACGCGAAGGTCGTGCCGTATGAGACGGTCGCCCCACAGCATCGACCGCTAATCTGTACTTTAAAGATCGCCCCTCCGAGACTGAAGCAGGTCGAGCGATGCGGTGCACCAAGAATCAAGTGGTGGCGAATGAAAGAGAAGGAAACAGCTGTGATTTCTCGCGTGCGGTTACCGACAGTGACAACTGTCGACGAAACTTGGGAGAAGGCCACCGACGCGATTCGTCACGCTGCACGGTCGGAGCTCGGCATCACGAAGCCTGGACGACGGAAGGTCGACAAGCAGGCCTGGCTGTGGACAGATGACGTGAAAGCCATAGTTCGAGAGAAGAAGGCGCTATATCACGTGTTTCTCGGCGAAAGGACTGCCGATGACTGGCGGAAGTACCACGAAGCGAAGAAAGCTGCAAAGAAGGCCGTGGCTGTTGCAAAAGGCACTCATTATGGAGATGTCAACGAGAAGCTTGAGTCGCGCGATGGTGAGCGGTATATGTATCGACTCGCAAAGAATCGCCATCGTCAGACCGAGGACATCGAGAAGTTCTTCGGCGTCAATGATGAGCAAGGCCACCTTCTTATGGACCGCAAGAAGGCATTGAAGCGATGGCGCGATTACTTTGAGGAAATTTCTACAGTAGAATTTCCTTATCCAGCCATCCCCTCAACGGCTCCAACCCACGGCCCCGTTCAGAAGATCACCGTGGAGGAGATTGAAGCGGCTTTGAAGAAGATGGGGCCAGGCAAAGCGACTGGGCCCGACGACGTGGAATCGTGAAAAACGGATGTCAGATTCGTGATCAGCACCCCAAATAACCCCCGTAGAAGAAGTTTCAGCGAAATCGGTGGCTCTGTCTGGACCACCCTTGTTAAAGGTATGGGTGGTCTCCTACCGAATCGTGAAAAACGGATGTCAGATTCGTGATCAGCACCCCAAATAACCCCCTAGACGAAGTTTCAGCGAAAAAATTTTTTTCGACCGAAGTCGTGTCGGTGGAGTATGAACTTTTAACTAGTGCCTTTACTTTTTGTTTATTATGTTTATTAAGTTTTGTTGATTTTTGATTTTATTTTTACTTTTTATTTTGTTTTGATTTGAATTTCTGATTTGCTTCACGTCATGAAGAAAACACTTTACCTGAAACACGTTTCCGTCTTCAAATAGACGTAAATGCAAGTCGCCACTAGCCGTTCGCTCAAAAAAGTGCTAAAAATGAGATTATTGGTCCTCGTCAAAGATAGATCACAAAATGCAAAAAACCGTCACCGGCCGGAACCGAACCAATGAACCTAATCCTTTGGAGCGAGCACTCTACCACTGCGCCGCCTTCTCTGGTGATGGAGATGATAGCCGAACCACTGATTTCCGCGCAATACTGCGCCCAACGCAGATTGAGCGCGCCTAACACATGGAAGATATTGCGGCTTCCGCCGGCCATAACTCGCAAAGGAGATCCATTTAGCAAATTTGGTCTACATATCTGTGATCAGCGTCTCGAGCTCTTTCACGTGATATAGGTCTCAATCCGAAGTTCCATGGAAAGCTGACGGCATTCCCTGGTAAGTGATGTTCACCCCTTCACCGCGATGAGGTGGCACATGAAGGGGAAGAATTCTATAGGCCAGGAAATTCGACCTCTATCTCGATATTGCAATCGAGACACAAGGGGGGCTCTATAGATTATAGGTTTCCCTCTAACGGTTCTCGACATTATTTCGCCAAAAATTCGAGTGGGTTGATCGACACCTTCAATGGAAAGTATGTATCCTGTACATCATGCCAAAATCCAATATTTCTCTTCTACTCTTCTGTGAAGGGAATTTGAAGTAGACAGACCGTTTATGCCCAAGTTCGGTCTTTCAGAACTCTTGGCATTTTGACTCACTCAAATACGAGGTCCTCTTCGAGGTGTTGACCAAGGATGTTAGACGCTTTATTTCGGCTAACGTTTCGGCGTTCCCGGAGCTGGAAAAGTCTGAAATATTTATAATATGTTGGACCAGATCTCAATGTTTGGTGAAAACCCTAGATACTCACTCATCTGCAAGTCCCACATCACACCAATTACTCGTCACAAAAGGTTTGTAGAGACTGTCGACTTCTGACCGCTGACCGCTGTTTTAGCGCGGGATATTCTATTTGAGGTTTCCGCTGTTGTCTAATCTGCTGATTCCACAAGGATGCTTGACATAACCGTATCCCAAAGTTCCAGCAGTGACCCATGATACCAGAAATGGAATGAGGGTACCAAGGCTAACTGGAACGGATAACAGTTATTTCTGTTAGCTGCATACGCATACAGAAACCATGGAAACTTGAATGTCTCTCGATCTTGTTTTTTTTTTGCTGTTGTTGAGAACAGCATAGCATTGCGTTGAATCTGGTCCTTATTATTTTTACTCTTTTCGTTT
Organism: Heligmosomoides polygyrus bakeri; assembly: GCA_947359475.1. Taxonomy (NCBI): domain Eukaryota; kingdom Metazoa; phylum Nematoda; class Chromadorea; order Rhabditida; family Heligmosomidae; genus Heligmosomoides; species Heligmosomoides polygyrus. The sequence goes on from OX375868.1 coordinate 17,040,839, forward strand.
TTTTCTGCATATTCTATCCTTTCTGCATATCATATCATATCAGTTAGAGCAATGCAAGTGCTTCGTTTAGTTGCTTTATGGAACACTCTCTGTGGGATACTACATGAATAAAATAAATAGATAAATATACTTCCTGCTCAAACACCATTTCATCATGCAGACTACAATCCCTAAGTTTTGTTCCTTCGACGGTACTTTTGCTGTCTTCTCATCATGCAGGCTCCACGCTCTTCCTCATTGGCATGATCGGAGCAGCCAGCCTGCGCAGTATATGTAAAGAGAAGAACTGATAGTGTCGCTCCTTAGCGGCGACAACGATCTCCATCAATCGATCATCAAAGAGCTCGGCGTTTACAATGGACACCACTGGTGGTCCTGAGACTTCCACGTAGAACGGCCTTGAAGCCTCATCCTATGTCCCTTGACTTATGGCAGGTCCACCTCAGTGATGCACCCCGTCTCCTACACCGCATAGAAATCAACTCTGCAACGCTCAGTGCTTCAGCTAACTCGCACGAGCGGCCCGTGAACGTTGCCACGCGAGTCCTGCTTACGTTAGGGGACTTTCGAACTAGCTCAGTTGCCCCCCGATGCCGTCCTTGCATCAGTGACCCTCGCATACTTCTCACACTCGCCGAGCTTTGCGAGTGCGCGTCGGCTGCCGCGGACGCCGTAGCACAATCTCGAAAAATATGCATCAAACACCATGTGATGTGACATAGGGTGTTCATAGGCCGGCCTGTCACCTGCAATCGAGTGTCCATGTTTAGCTTAGCCCATAAAGCGAGCGGTTTCCAGTGGCACCACGTGGAGGAACTGAAATCACCACCTTCCTTTACCTCATGTTATATAATAGAATGAAAACAGGTAACGAGATGGGTGTACTTCGTCGATGTCCCAATTTCCTCTTCCATTCAAAAACATCAGCATCGTATTGATGTGACTCGTTTCGTAGCTGCCATACCCCACTACATACTGCTCGGCTGCCTCCTGCCTACGATCAGTGGCGTCACTGGTATGTTGGCCAATTCCGTGCTCATTTTTCTGATTCTGAAGAGAACTCCATCTCAACTAGCCGCCTACTCAGTATTTATATTCAACTTCGCTCTGTGGGATCTCCTCACCTGTGCGGCTGCCGTGTTCGTACAACAGAGGTAAAGAGTTCGTTCAGGTATATCATTTTATAGTCTGATATTTTTCAAAATAAGTTGGACACTTTTCATATCAATAGAACCCTATGTAAATCTGTATGTAAAATTATTCAAATTTTACTGTTCTTTAACAGTTCAAAACTCAATGGCACAGGATAGAACCAGGTGCATAACAATACCAAAAGTCAGTCGAAATTTTAAAATTCCTCAACAGCATAAACTCAATAACACAACAATCAGAAGATGAAGACAACAACAACCAAAACAATGGCAACAATAACATTGCGAAGTGTATGTGAGTCAGCATCGGCCTATCCTACATCTTCCGCGTGGCCTTAGAAGTTCTAAGAATGGCGATTAGCCGTCATCGATAGTTGAACACTTTTGAAATCAAATCACTCCACTTTGCTAAGTAATCTTGATGCTTTAGATATCAAACTGGGCATTTTAAGGTCAGAACGAGCTTCTTACTTTCATTTTTTCTTTTTCCTTTTCTTCGTTCATTCTCCTTTCTTTCTTTTTCTTTTTCTTAGCTTCCTTTTTCTTAAGAAATGTAGAATAGTGTTTCGTCCGTGGAGAATTTAGTGCTGCATTTTAAATTGCCTCAAACCAGCTTCCTCTAAAAGTGCACACACAGTCTCAAACCCATTTTTAAAAACTTTAAGAAGAAGCGACGTTTAGAGTACAGAAGGGCCCAACTTTTAGCCTTTCAATTCGACTTAGCAAGGTGGCGATGTCCACTCCTCCACGTGGTGCCACTAGAAACTGAAAATGGTGGTTTTGACTATTGGTCGCGAAACGCCGATGGTGAGAGCATACTTTAGTGTGCAAACTCGCACGACTTCACCACGATAGCTCCAAATTTCGAAAACGTGACTCATACCTCATCTCGTTTTATAGCGGAAACGCCAAAACGCAATTGACTACACCTTTGTTAGGCGTTGCGACCAAAGCCTTGGAACAGACGTGAAGGCCGTGTCGTCTGAAATGGTTCCACACAACACCATACACTGATGTGCACTACTAAGTTTGCCCCTCCGAGGCTGAGGCAGGTCGTGTGATGCGGCCCAGCAACGATCAAGTGGTGGAGATTGAACGAGAAAGATGCAGCACTTATTCCTCGCAATCGGTTGCCGACGGTAGCAACGGTCGAAGAAACCTGGAAGAAGGCTACCGAAGCGATGATTCGGGCTGCAAGCTTCGAACTCGGCACAATGAAGCCTGGGAGCCGTTGGTTTGACAAGCACGCATGGCTGCGGATAGACGATGCCAGGGAAAAGGTCCGAAAAAAAAACAGACGGCTCTATCACGTGTTTATCGTTGATAAAACAGTCCATAATTGGCGAATTTATCGAGAAGCGGAGAAAGCGGCAAGGAAGGCAGTGGCCGCTGCTGAAGCCGTAAATACGCTGATGTCAGCGAAAAACTGGAAACGTGCGATGGTTATCTTTACCGACTCCTCAAAGCTCGTTGTCGCTAAGCAAAAAACATTGAGAAGTTCTTTGGCATTATCGGTCATCTGACGGATCGTAAGAGTGCTGTGAAGTGATGGCACGACTACTTCGAAGAAGTCTCGAATTCGACCATTCTGCTAATCTTTTTGCATCTCCTGTATATGGCCCGTCCAGAAGATCACAGTGGACGAAACCGAAGCAGCTCTGAGAATGATGAAGTCAGGCAAAGCCACTGGTCCCGATGACGTGCAGGCTGACCTGTGGAAGTCGAAGGGCTGTGCCCTGCTGATCGCTCACAGAGGTTTTCAATCAGTTTGTTGCTGAGAAGAAAGCGTCTGAGAGCGGGCAGCAAAGCACGGCCGGCCCGGCATGGAATAAGAAGGGCAGTTCTGCGGGCTGGGCTAGTTACCGTCCAATTCGCCTTCTTTCGCACACCATGAAAATCCTTATCGATGGGCGTATTCGAGATGTCGTCCAGCTTTTCAGTAATCATTGTGGTATTGTCTCTGGATGTGGCACCGTTCATGCCATTCAAGTCGCTCGTCTGCTGCTAGAGAAGCACCGCGAGAAACAGAAGCTGGTCCATTCTGCCTTCCTGGGCTTTTAGAAGGCCTTCGACCGCGTTCTGTGAGATGGTATGTGGTACGCTTTGTGACAAAATGGTATCCTTATTGAGCGCATTCTGTACTCCTGCCCAAGCAGTCGAGTGCGAGTGCCAACGGGCACCTCGATCGAATTTCACATTTCTGTAGGGATGTACCAGGGGTCTGCGCTCTCCCCACTGCTCTTCCTGGTCGTCGTGGACGTAATCTCACGAGATCTACAAATGGCGGCACCTTGGACTCTACTCTGCGCTAATGACATCATGTTTGCATGTGAGGAGAAAGCCGAACTCGAGCGACAGGCACTGGCGTATGCGATCGCTTGGCACTGTTCGGACTCAAGCTAAACGACAAAAAGGCTGAGTACTTGACGATGGATGTGAACGAGCACGGATCTATTAAGACCGAAGGCATCGAGCTCTCACGAGTTACATCTTTCAAGTACAGTCCCTTCCCGTTATAACGCCTTTGGATTAGGTGCGACTCTACATGTAACGTAGATTTTCTCTGGCCCCGGCCAGCTTACCTTTACGCCAATACAAACCAACTCCGCTTAGGACGCGTAGAATACAACGCTACTCCCGTTATGGGAGGAACTCTGCGTTCAAAGTCACTCCCATTATAACGCGCCCACGGTGCAAATCCGGGCCCACACGGAAAATGAAGGCGAGGAAGATGCTGACTGCCTCTGTGATCAGATCTACCCCTTATATTGCCTCATTCACGGTCACGACCAGCACCCGTTTTACAATGTATTAGACTCATATAGACGTCTTCTGGGCGGCAACAAGCGGTCATAGTCAATAATATGTCGAGCACAGTCCTGGAAGTCGTTAGAGCTGCCGCAAATTGTAGGGTTTCCTCTATCAGAAGCGACAGAAGATGCTCACATTATTTAATACAATATCCCACACATTCATTTTAAGCCTAGAACAGCTTGCATAGAGGCTATATGCTGTCACAAGATGTTTTCTTGCCATCAGAACTCAATGCAATGCAATGCATGGCTTGTACTTGCAACCGCTGCCTTCCAGATTGGATTACAGCAGTAGCGCTGTTTCATCACTCGCAACATCCCGATATCGTAGGAGAGTGCCGAGAGGCCCGCAACGAGGATATGGCGGATGCGGGGCGCGATTTAGCTGATAGCCTAACGGGCTAACATCCTGTCGAGAAGGAAGGGAGTGCGGGTTCAAGACCTGCCTGCTGCAAGAGTTTTGATGGCAACTAAAGATCATGTAACATCAGTTTACACAGTTTGTTGATGAACAAATCTAACTTCTGGCACTCATTATTCCTCACACATATTTTATACTCATGCGTAACAGAGAGAATCTATGAGGATAGAACCACATTAATAATCTGAAGATGTTCTTTGTCGCACACTCTCCTCATGGTTACATATTTCATTACTATAGCCATCTTTATGTGATTTTAAATAAATCTACGTGTAAAAGAGTCTAAAAAGTCAGCTCCGGTTAAGACACGACTCCCGTATAACGCGGATTTTCCCTTCAACCAACAGTCTCGTCCGATGGCAAGCTAAAGTTGGAGGTGAATGCGCGTCTGAGTGCAACCTGGTCCTGGTGACGAAATGACGCTCGTTGACTGGGGTACTGTGCGACAAGCCAATACCTGAGCACCTTAAATCGAAGGTTTACAGAACAGTCGTCCGCTCAGTAGCGACGTACGGTGCTGGGTGCTGGCCCGTGACTGAGGAAATTGAAAGCCGCTTCATTGTAATGGAAACGAAAATCCTACGGTGGACGGCGGGAGTTACGCTTTTAGACCGTGTTCACAATGACACCATACGAAAAGGTTCGGTGTCGCATAGAAAGACGATAAGCTGCGCGAAGTTCTTCTTAGCTGGTACGGCCACGGCCTTCGCGCTAATGACGACACCGTCCGTAAGATTTTCCTGAACAATGAGATCACTAGAACTCGGCCCAAGGGACGTTCAAAGCAACGCTGACTAGATACGTTGCGCTTGCACTTAAGGATAGCTGGTGTGCATCCTGATCAAGGATTTGACAGAGGGAATTGGAGTCACCACACCAGAATAGCGGACCCGGCCTCCAAGCGGAGCATACACTAATGAAAATGATGACGAATTCGATTTAACAAAAAAGTTTTTAAAAAGTTAAAAGATGAAATTTCAAGAAAGTTTCAGAGAGTTTGTACGCAGAGTTTTAATTTAATTTTCTTTACATTTTAATTTGTTAGAACTGGAGATTGCGCCGTGCGGTCGACTACATCGTTGCGATTTTCGTTTTATTGACAGCGTAGTTGCTGATTCTTTGACACAACAATGTACTTAGGGCTTAGATAGAAGCAGAAATCCGCCGTATATATTCTAATATGATTATGGGTTATGGGTATGTGGGTTTTCATTACTGTTCGTTGTAGGCTCTCTATCTGTGTTACTCCACGCAAACAGGAATTTTCGTTACCAATCAAACAAAAATCGCAACGAACAGTAATGTCGAGTCGAGTGCAATTTTTTATAATAAATTTAATTTTTGCTTCACTCTTGTTAAAACAAATACATAGTATTTCAACTTTCTAATGTAAAAATTCAATAAAAGCGGCGTGTTCACCTGTTGGGAAAAAGGTGTATACTAAATTTTCCTTCAACAAAAAATTATTCTAATTATTTATTTATTTATTGTACGTGGCAATCCACGCAAAAAAAAACACAACAACAGAAATAACCCAAAACACAGAGAATACGAGTAGAAAATAGGAGGATGCGGTTAGTACAACACCACAATCAACCATACCAAATTTCTAAGGAACTTCCTGCAGATACCTGTCAATGAGGATTTTGCATTGCCCTATAGAATTTGGTAATCCATTTTTCTTAGAGAATTTTAGGAATTCGTTGCCAGCTCGATTTGTGAAAAAAGAAGATCTTATGTTGCTACTAGCTCTAGAAACTAGGACCTTCCACTGAGCGCCTCTTGTGTTGGAATGAGACATTGAATTGAATTCGTTAAGGGGAAGACCCACCATGCCTTTTATCATCTTATAAACCGTTACCAAATCGAACTTTCTTCGGCGGCAAGCAAGAGTGCGTAAATTGAAGAATTTGTTCCTTCCAGACGCCAGCGAAATGCTATTATAGTCACACCCATATACTCTGATCCAGAGCTTTCTTGTAAAATTGTTTTGCACAGCTTCCAATCTGGCGACATCTCTCTTAGTAGTAGGACTATACACCGTAGTACCATGCTCTAACATGGGCCTCACGTAGGCCTTGTATGCTGATAATAAATGAGCTATTGAACTAGTTTTCAGAGATTTAAATATATTATGCACTACTCTTTCAGCTCTCTTAGCCGTGTAATCACAGCGCTGACTGAAGGAAAGTTTAGTGTCTAGAATAAATCCTAGGTCACGTAAAGAAAGCGTACTATTGAGTTGCTGTTCACCAAGACAATAAGAGTTTCTGTTGTATTGCTGTCCAAGATGAAGCACTTTGGTTTTTTCACCTGATAAGGGAAGCTCCCACCTCCTTGACCAATCCGCAACAGCATCTATTGCAGACTGGAGGGCAGCATGGTCATCCTCCTCAACAATGTTTCTGTATATTTTAATGTCATCAGCAAACATTTTACAGGTGGCCGCAAACTCTTCAACCAGAGAGGGAAACATGGAAGTGTAGATGATAAAAAGAACTGGTGAGAGAACACCCCCTTGGGGGACCCCACTGGTAGCAGGAATGGATTCGGAGTACGACTCGTTGACTCTAACCTGAAAGGATCTGTCGCTTATGAAGTTTTTTATCCACTTAATTATCCTTGGATGAACACCGATTTTCTCCAGCTGGTAGATCAGTTTACTTAATGGAACCTTATCGAAAGCTTTCATAAAATCGAAATAAACGACGTCCACGTTTATTTTTTGATCAAGCGCCTTTGTCCAATCATTTAACGCTGACAGCATTAATGTTTCCGTTGACCTACCGCTGCGAAAACCGTGCTGATTATTAGGAATTAGAGAATTTGACTCAAGATAATTGACGAGAGCAGCCTTGAGTTTCCTTTCGAAAACTCTTGCAAAAACTGATGTGATACTAATGGGGCGATAACTGGTAACCAGATTGTAGGGCGCTTTTGAATTATGATGGAGAGTTACTGCGTCATTCTGGAAAACGCTCGTTTTGATCAAAAGCGTCAAACTTGCTTAGAAAAGTGTTCAATTTAAAGCATATGACGATCATGCTCAACATGGACAACATCGTCTGGAAATCGTAATAGACCCCAATATCTTTTACCTCGACTGACTATTTTTCTAAAACAAATACTCATTTTATCAAACTTTATCTGTTCACTTTTCCCAAAATTCAGAATCTGATACCTTCTTTTAGAATTATGCCCGATGGCCTTGGTTTGTACTACTCTTCTCATGGTCTGTGCAAATTCTTCGGGCCACAAGTCTGCTATATCGGGTTAGTCCATAGTTCTCGCTGTATGACATTTTATGGGTAAAACTCACTGATCAACGTACACGTAAGTTTCGAATGCACAGTATTTCGTTTTTCGTTCCTCCCGTGCTAATGAGCGTATAGGACAACGAACTCTATCGTGTTCTGTTCTTCTATCGTGAGTTATTTCTTCGCAATACTGCCTACAAAGATTCATAACCTTCAGGTTAATCATTGTTTTAAAACGTGACATTACAAAAGCGATTAGCGCCTTAAACAACCGTTCTAGGCTATGTTGTTATGAAAAAGCTTTACCACCTCCGGAGTTGTGAAAGTACTGTAGCACATATGAACCAGGTTTCCCTTCCGAGGACCTTTCTCGTTGAAAGCAAACTCCAAGTTCTCTCATCTTTAAGCCTCGGCATTCTTGTATATTTCTGTGGGTTGTTCTGCCGACGAGGTTTTCTAGGTGGGATCTTTACTATGGGCTTGACGTTTCGACACTGTCGCCGTCTTCAGAGGCCTAAAAATGGCTCGAGGCGTTTGATTGGTGTTTTACCCGAGTAAACGCTCCAGTCGCGCTAGCATTTTTGACCTACAGCTGAAGTCGCGCTCCGAAATCCCCGAATAATCAAGCAACTTACGCAGTGTTCTTTCGTTGGTGTTCAGCGATTGCGCAATCACCCTTAGTCAGTCAGTAACGAGTAGCGAATGAAACACGCTGCACACTCCTCATATTGTCACAATATCGAGGACAGTTTGCTGCCCCCCCCCCCTCACTCGTCATCTTCATAGCTCGCATAGCAGTGCAGATGGGAAAACATCGTTTGTTATTGCTAAACACTCGTTTCGGTTGTCCATTGCTGGATTCTAACTAGAAATCCAGAATGCTTTGAGCGCTTTTGTAGACGAAATCTCTGTCTCGAACACCAACGCCCTACACTCGATAGCGTAGTCGTTGCCCCATGATCTCCACTCTATGTTTACCGTGGTGTCATGACGTTGCAGCTTCGTTTACCAGCTAGGTGTTTTTTGATACGAACTCCGTGGTCTTCCGGTTTCGCCAATATAAATGCTACTATGTATTACACTTAATCTCGTAGATTTCCCCACTTTTTACTCGTTCAGCTCTAGTATTGGGCTAACTATGCAATTCTCTGATGTGCACTGCCTTGCATACAATCGATTCCTTACAAGCTGCTTTTTGAGGTTGCCGCCAGGAATGTTGACCAAAACGACATCCTCCTGCAGCTGCGCTCGGTGAATGCACAACCGTACGGCAGCAGTGAACTCATCAGACATAAAGGGAACGCATAGGGGAATCTCTCTCGTTGCAATTCTACATAGGGTGATTTGCTTGATTGATGGCTCTTCTTTGCAAAAGTACCTTAGTACGAGGGAAACAAAAAACACAATTCGAAACACAATCATTGTGCATCACTACTCCGCTCCTATATCCATTGCGCCACCACTGCCCTCTCGCTGTTGTTGTTTCCAGCTTACTTGAGACTGCTCTCTTGTGATTGGTTGTCTGTCTGCGCGCAGACAGAGGTCTGAGAAGGCAAACTGGAGCTAGATTCGTTAACTATTAAACCCGGATATGCGGGGCAGAAGGGAGAGCATGAGCATACCCATGATGCGACGGCATTCATCATATACCTTCGTGATCCACTGCTAGGTGGAGGATACTCAACGATTAACCTGGGTATCTCGGCACTCCTATGATAACTCCTTACCCTCGATCTCGGGATTGATGAATTCGATCTCCGGGAATGGTTTACAAAATAGCATGATAAATCTCAACTAAAAGTGCTAGTGTCACCTAGTATCCTTTTCTGTCTAGTAGAAATGATTCAAGTCAGTTTTTTAAGTTACCAGCGTCAAGTTTATGCTGCGTTCGATCAAACGACGCCTGTAGTGATGTAGTGACGTAGAGGATTCATGCCCAGTCTGCAGGAGATGCGGGATCGCGTCCTGCCTGACGCTAAAGTTTTGACCGCAGCAAAACATCATTATGACCAATTGTTCTTGGGCGGTTAAGTCGTCTGGAAACTAACCAGTTACTCCTTTTTCCTGTTCAGATATAGTTTTATGTTGCATGGATTCTCCCATATGCTATGGAGTCTGCTCTTTTCATTCTCTTACCGCCACTACGTATTGGAACACAAGCCACCAGCTAAGCGAACAATACTAATAATGCTCGTCTTTGTGTACGCACCATCATTCTTCCAATTTGTGAGTTTTTTCACTGGGAACATTTTAATGAGGCATAGAGCGCCAATCATTATATTTGGTTTAGGTGTCGTTCTGCTTCGCGAGTGATGATTCTGACAAAGTAAGACGTGCAATAGAGAAAGGACTGGGCTATGACATGAACGGCGAATGCGTCAGTGGTCATCTGAACATTATGAAGTGGAAAACGCTGTTCACGATTTTGCATATGACTGTGCCGGTCACTCCAGTATACATCATGATTCTTCTTCTGCGAAGGGCAATCATCTCCAAGCTACGCATCGAGACTATGTCTCAGCAGACTCGACAGCTCCATACACAGCTACTTAAGGTAAGCGAAGCTCACTACGTAATGTTATGCGAAAATAACTTACGTTTTGGCGCATAATTTCAGTCTGTCATATGGAGTCTTTGATGGAGTTCAGTATCTCTTTGGGGGTAGACCAGGGTTCTGCGTTCTCCCATCCATTTTTGTAGTCGTGGTGGATGCTATTACATGAGATCGCGCTTCGCTCTTTAAGTACCTAGGATCAGCAGTAGCGTCTGACGACAAACTGACGGTTGAAGTAAATTCAGGCGTGAGTGCAGCTTGGCCCAAGTGGCGCTCGTTGACTGGCGTGCTCTGCGATAGGAAGATACCCGAGCACCTGAAGTCGAAAATCTACGGAGCAGTTGTCCCGCCGGTGGAGATGTACGCGCTGATTGGTGGCCTGCGATTAAGGGTTGGGCACACTCGGCAGCGGCTTTAGTGCGTCAAAAACGGGCGGAGCGTCGCTCTCAGACTCAGGACATGCTTGCGTGAGGGACGGTCGTTCTTTCTTTCTCTGATGTCGGCGTTGAACTACCGCCAACCATCGCTCAGCTGACCGGTTGGCTGCTTTGGTTGAGGAAAGGGCTTTCGTATCTTTCTTATCTTATCTCTTGCTAAGGAGTGATAGCGTCAGCTTCACGGAATGACCGAGCTCATTCCGAGAGGCTGACGCTTGCAGCGCTGACGCTGGGCGTCAACGCTGAAGCGAAGTGTGCCATAAGCGCGCCACCGCCCCTGACGCAGAGACACGTACTCTGCGTCTCTGTCCTATTCTTCATCATTGGAGCTGCGTCAAGCAGCAGGAGTGTGCCCAGCCCTTAAAGGAGCCAAAACGCGCCTCAGTGTCATGAAGACTAAAGCGGCTTTTACACTGCCGTTGCTACTGTTGCACAACCGATGCGGAAATGATGAAGCATACCGCAGAGATGCAGAGGAGCAAGAACAGCAGCGAGGGGGCTTTCACACTGCTGTTGCCGTGACTCCGCATCAGCAACACCGGCATCGGTTGCGCAACGGTTGCGCGGCCTCAGCAACAAGGAATGATCGCCATCATTTCAAGGAATTTCAAATGCACGTCAACGGAGGCATATCACAGGTATTATCTCATTGTCTTATCTCACGCGTTGCGGCTGCAGCAAGCATCGAACTCCACCCCTTTTTCGATACTCGTTGCTGCAACAGCACCAACGGCAGTGTGGAAGCCGCTTAAGATGCTACGTTGCTCGACTGCAGTCACACTCCCGGGCTGCATCCGAAATGATGTCATTCGGTAAAAGTTCGATGTCACGCCGAAAGATGATGTTTGGGCTACCGCTGACATTGACATAAATTTATAAATAACGATTTTGTTCACAGCAAGTGCACCGATACGCCTATCAAACGGTTTGTAGATGTTTGGACACCAAGCGAAGGAAATTCGATCAGGAACTTGAATGTTTTTGAATAAAACTGACGGATTTTAAATGGATAAAAAGGATGATGGACGGAATTATTCAATCTCTTTTGAGATGCACCACGCATTCCACTTCTACGGGATGTCGTGTAGACGATTTGAATGCGTATTTGGCCATGTTGTGGCCAGCCGGTGAACAAGTCAGCGCTTTATCCTTTCCAGACAAGACCGGTACCAATTCGCCGACCCCGGAGGGATGGAAGACTTGGTTGGCCTGGGCAAGAAATCCGAACCAGGAACCTGGTACAGGGTCAAGCATGGAGTTCGATTTTTGCCGAAGATTTACAACCCCCCCCCTCTCCCAAAGCGGATCTGGTACGACCGTTCTATTTCGTACCTATTTTGAATCCTTAAAAAATTTTAGGCGATTTTTGAACCCTTTAAAAAGTTCTTCTTTCTAGGTGCAGCTTCATGTGTGTCAGATTAGTTTAAGGGAGAGTGCTATCGAGTAATAGTTTGATGAAGTTATTTGTTAGAAAAAAAGCTGATAAAGGTTTTGACTATGAAGTCTTTTGATAATAATATTTTGATTATTTACGGTTGAAAATAAAGCACTTTTGCGGGTGATCTCATGGACACGACACATTTTTGTATCTGAAGGAGCAACATCTGCTTTCGACAATGCATTCTATCAAATGTCGAGTGTTAATTGCTGAGCCACGTTCTCACGGCAAAAATTTTCTACCTTGCGAAGAAAAGAGCATGAGAGAGTGAATGCGTGCTCCATGGAAATTTAAATGATGAATATTATACAACAAAAAACTAAGCTTCTTCGCAGCGACCTTCGATATGATTAGGTCGGATCGTATTCCAAACTCTCGTTTTTCATGAAAAATTATTTTTTTTATTTGAAGGAGACAATCTACACAGTTAAAATTCTGCAACAAAAATTTTTAATTCTTGACTCATGAAAAATAATGGTTTGCTGAAATGAATAGGTTGGATCGATCTCGGGTCGATCTTGCACCGACGTCATTGGAGCAACAAAATTGGACGTTTATAAAAATGTTCATAACTCGGTAAGTTTCTCGACATTTGAAAAAGCTTATAGTTTTTTGAAAATAGAAGAAAAATACTTTCTAATCATATAGAAACCACTTTTCAAAAGAGAGGTCTTCGTACGGGGCGGGAGCCTTCGATTTTTGAGTGAAGAAATTAAAGTGATTTTGTATAAATAATCATAACTCGGTAAGTTTTTTGAAATTTAGAAAAGCCATGGCTTCAAAATCGAGCTAGTCTTAAGATAACGCATATTTGAAGCGTTTTAAAATGGATTTTTGTCTTGGAGGGTGGGGGACAGTGATGGGTAGTACCGGGTAGTCCGAGCGTGCCAACACTTCAGGCAAACTGCTTATCACGTTCTGTTCGAATGACATGCTCATTCGAGATGGTCTGATTCGCTGTTGCGTTCCCAACACCCAATGCTGACCATACCCGAGACATTAACCGATTTAATAACACATTTTCCTCGCGGCTACAATGCTCTTGAACTTACTTATTACATTTTTAAGACACTCACATGTCAAGCCTGCCTGCCGATTCTATTTCTCTTTGGTGTCATTACCTACGCTCTTGGTCAGTTCGATATATGGCACCACGAAGTCCTCGAGTCGACGACTTTTGTCCTATTTGGATTCATAACTATGCTGAACCCCATGGTTTCACTCTATTTCATCACGCCGTATCGCGAATGGATCCGCGCAAAGATATGCTGTTCAGCTGCTACGAGCCATCTCATCCAAAGGCACTGGACAAGCCAGCTCAGTCACGAAGAGAGTCGTAGTCGAGTGAATCATCGCGAAGTGTACACTACTCAAGTCACTCAGTGAATAGGCAAACGGAAGCACTGCTGTAATAATTATTAACAGTGATAACTTAATTTCTGTGTTTCCAACACCATGTGTCTTGTGAGACGCTTCAGCTGATAGGAGATTTATTGACTGGAGTTGAAGCCGAATGCCTCGACCACATTGGTCGGGGTTTATATGCAGACAGACTGATAGGAAAATGCTAAGAATTTTCCAATAATGACAGAGAAACAAAAACACAAAGGCTGTTGAGACAAAACATTATTTACGATGGTGTTTCTTGGATCTTTAATAGTATGAATCAGAAGAGTTTGGAGCCGGGTGACTAATTCTTCAAGATTCTGCAAGAATTCTGCAAGAAAGGCCGACACAAATTTTTATGTTGATTGGTGATTACATCATGTTGTAGACCTCCTATCCTGAACTACATGTCCTAAACTTTGAGTGAGTGCTAAGAAATGACTCGTCTAATTGCATGCTGTTGGACGCATGGTAACACAGTAGGAGGAGGCGCTAGCCGCCGCGTGACTCTGCTAAGGATTCATCGCTCGAACTCCCCGCCCAGGCAAACCAAACCTTCCATCTCTCTGGGGTTGATGATTTCGTATCAAACTTGGCTGGGAAGGCTAAAACACTGACTTGTGCATCGGCAAACCACCGCAACTCATTTCATAGACTTCAAATTCACTCCATGATATCCTGTGGAAGTAAAATGCGTGTCGCACTGGCTGCTCCACTTCTGGCCAGTAGGATTGTGCACACCATTTGAACGTTCGATCCAGCTGTAGCGGTTTTGTGTCCTTCTCCAAACGCTTTCAATCTTTCATCCAAACTGTAGCTGTGCTCATTTTTATTGAAACTTGTGTATTTATCATGTTATCTAGATTTGGATCTAGGTTTAGAGATTAGCGTTAACAGCATGCGATCTCTTCCACTCTGATAGCTTTTCCCTAGCCGTATCGTGTCCTTCTAGAATTGTAATTCGAATTGAATTGTCCTTTGCTCCTGTTCTTGATTAGCAACGAGGCTGGTGGTTTTCTTGCGGTTGTCTCACATTTCTGTTGATTATGTGCCTGTAAGGGACGCGTGAAGCGCTGTCGGTAGAGGTTCGAGTTTCCCTCCCAGGACAACAAGGCCTTCCATCACTTTGGGGTCGGTAAACTGGAACCAGGCTTATCTGCCAACCATCCCTTCGGGGTCGGTAAACTGGAACCAGGCTTGTCTGCCAACTATAAAACATCGACTGACTCGTCCACCCGCTGGCCACCGTAAGTTAACGTATAGGCTAAATAAGCAGTGAAATCGCTTACACATTCTTTAGAGTTAGAACGAGTGGTGCTTTCCAATAGGAATTGAGTAACTTCTGTAGCGTAGGATGTCGTGAAGCTGTCGAGCCAAGATTGTTATCGAAGCTTTATTCGGTTTACGTTTCGGCGTAACCGCCTTCTTCAGAGCCTGGAAAAGTCAAAAAGAGTTTGAGAAATTACTCGTCCAAGGATCATTTCTTCTGTTATACTGTTATTGAGTAACTTCTGTTATTTATCTAACCGTGCTTGTTCTGATGTCATGAAAATTATTAATAAAGCTTTATGCGCGAGTCACATAATGTCACAGAAAAATGATGATGGATTTCGTTCTAAAGCTCTTACATTTGTGCTGTTTACCGCAAATCTAACTCGTCTGAAAGTGAAGGCGACTCGACACCTTCCTAGAAAGAGGTGTTGTTTTTAATCAAAATTATGCATTGCCAGCGGTCTTAACACCCGCGAGCGCGGGAGCCCGAAGCGTTGCGGCCAGCCGAGTGTCCTCCTGTGCGTCGCCCGTCTCAAATGGCTCGTCCCTAGTGCCATCCCTCCGCCGCCTGTAATCAGAGCTTTCATCCAAGAAGTGACTCATCTACATGAGGACCCTATTATCACTCCATGCCAACATTAAAGAACTCATTAGCTTTCACACCTTCCCTAACCGCAAATACGTTCATTCTCGGACGAGTTTGGATGTGCAGCAGCAGTTTAGCAATCAATAGGGTCGTCAAAAGGTGTAAAAAAGACAAGAGACCGTGACAAAAAGGAAATTGAGAAAACAGAACAATGAAGGTTACCGAAGGAGTCGATGCTGTTGCAGCACAGTGAGGATTCGGTACTGGAGATCACTCGTGCACCCCAGCCCACTGTAGCAGCCGTGCCCAGTTGGCGAGGCTACGCAACACGGAAGCGTGGCCGAGGATAAACCGTTCGTGGCGGCACCTAGTGACAGCTACGTACATCCTCTTAGGATTGTCAAGAAACTCGCCTGATGCTGGGAAGACATCCGAGCGGGAGGTAAGAATGATGACAACGTCCATTTCCTTGCCTTGCAAAGAATCACCATGTAGAGTGTAGTACCGCACTGCATCGCGTACTGCGATAGAAGACGTTGTTGCTCTTTATAAAAGGTAATTACGGCGACCGACGCAGGCGGAATGTCCAACGCGAGGAGCTCTCGAACGATGTCTTTGCAATACAGCGCCTCGTCCTCGTTCCAATGCAAACCAGATGGGGAAGGTTGTGACGTTCTTGAGCGGCGCGGGATGATCGAGAGCATCGAATGTGCGGCTGTAGTTGATAAGCGTCGCCGATGGATATGTGTCGCGCATGAGGAAAACGTGCTGCGATGGAGACGAAGGCCGACTCGGGAATCTGTGAAGCCTCATCTCCGGTTAAAACTTTACTGCCAGTTAGAAGCTCGTAAAAGAGGCCACCCCGAGCGGTCTCTCCTCTTCGCAGGAGGTTGAAATTCGGAAGCACTTTCGAAAACCAGTGTTCTTCTGAAATAGAAACATAAAAAAGACAATTGTTAAGCGTAAAACTCACCCTAACGTGGCTGGTGACAGGAAGTGAGGACACAAGCCTGTGCTGTGTTAGCAGCTTGTCCCCGTTGGAGACCGCGATTTGGGGCGAGAGCCCGAAGCGTCTCCCTGTATGAGATTGGGTGGGAGTCAACATGAGGGGCAGAAGCCGTGTTGCTGCTCATGCCTTGCGTGAGATTCACGCCAAGAAATCCTACTATATATAAACGGCAAGTGTGTGTGTGTGTGTGTGTGTGTGTGTGTGTGTGTGTGTGTGTGTGTGTGTGTGTGTGTGTGTGTGTGTGTGTGTGTGTGTGTGTGTGTGTGTGTGTGTGTGTGTGTGTGTGTGTGTGTGTGTGTGTGTGTGTGTGTGTGGGTGGGTGGGTGGGTGGGTGTGTTCGTCCGTCTGTAACAACTGGAGGGCACTGAGTACTGGAAACGATGATTGAACATCGACATCGTGCTTAGCGATGCCGTAGACGTGCCGTACACATCGGCAACCGTGCATGGCGAGCCGTAGACGTGCCGAACACGTCGGCAACCGCGCCCGGGCATTTAGATGATCATCAACGGGAGGCGTTCACAGCAGGGAGGCAATCGTCCGCTGATATGCACTCTTAAGTTCCCCCTCCGAGGCTGAGGCATGTCGAGCGATGAGGTCCACCGAGAATCAAGTGCTGGCGGTTGAAGGAAAACGCTGCAGCTTTTGTTTCTCGTATTCGGTTACCGACGGTGACAACCGTCGACGAAACATGGAAAGATGCCATCGATACGATATTACAAGTTGCATGTTCTGAATTAGGCATGACTTAGCCTGGACGCCGCAAGATGAAGAGCTGGCGTGGCTGTGGACTAACGACGTAGGAGAAAACTCCGAGAGAAGAAAAAGTTACATGTAGCCGCTGCAAAAGCCATCCATTATGATGATCTCAGCGATAAACTCGAGACGCGCGATGGTGAACGACCACCGAAAACTTCGTGGGCATCAACGATGAGAATGGCCATCTACTGACGAACCGCAACAGGGCTATGAAACGATGACATGACTACTACGACAGAATTTCGACAGTAGAGTTTGCCTATCCACCCATCCCCTGCGTCCCTCCTATGTACGGTCCTGTGCAGAAAATCACTGTGGAGGAGACGGAAGCCGCTATGAAGAAGATGAAGCCAAGCAAAGCAACGGGCCCCGATGATATAGCGGCCGACCTATGGAAGTTGAGGTGCTGGAGTCCTGCTGAGTGGCTAACGAAGTTTTTCAACCAGGTTGTTACGGAAAAGAAGGTACCTGGTAGTTGGCAGGAAAGCACGACGATCCCGATATCGAAGAAGGGCAGTTCTGCGGACCGCACGAATTACGGTCCAATTCGCTTGCTCTCGCACAACATAAAAATCTTCGAGCGAATAGTAGACACGTATTGGTGATATCGTCCAGCTTTCCACTAAGCAATGTGGCTTCGTAGCGGGCTGTGGAACCATCGATGCCATACGTGCTGCTCGTCTTCTGGTAGAGAGACATCCGGAAAGCAGAAAGCGCTGCACCTAGCTTTTCTCGACTTAGAGAAAGCATTTGATCGTGTACCGCGTGAGGTTATATGGTGGGGCTTACGACAACACGATGTTCCCCAAGAGCTTATTGAGTGGGTGCGCATACTTCACTGTGGTCCAAGGAGTAGAGTGCAAGCGCCAGCCGGCACATCGGCGGACTCTCCTATCTCCGTCGGTGTTCACCAGGGCTTTGCGCTTTCCCCGCTCCTATTCATTGTCGTAATATAAACCATTTCTAGAAACCTCCAGAATCCTACCCCTTGGACGCTGCTGTATGCAGATGACGTAATGCTTGCAAGCAAAGAGAAGAGCGAACTCGGGCGACAAGCGCAAGCTTGGAACGACCGCTTGGCGATGTTCGGGCTCAGGCTAAACGTCAAAAAATCTCAGTACTTGACGACAGACGTAAACAAAGCCGGGTCCATTGAGATCAATGGCACCGCGCTCGTACGAACGACAAGCTTCAAGTACCTTGGATCTGCAATTGCGTCTGATGGTAGTCTGACGTTCGAGGTGAACACGCGCGTGAGCGCAGCGTGGTCCAAATGGCACTCGATGACAGGCGCTTTATGCGACAGGAAGATACCGGAACGCCTTAAATCGAAGATTTAAAGAACCATCGTCCGACCAGTGGTGATGTATGGAGCTGAGTGTTAGCCTGCAACCAAGGGTGTTGAGACTCGCCTCAGCGTAATGGAAACGAAAATACTGCGCTGGACGGCAGTGTTACGCGTCTGGGTCGTATTCGCGACGATAAAATACGCCAGAGGTTTGGTGACGCTCCAATAGCTGACAAGTTACGTGAACCTCGCCTTCGGTGGTATAGCCACGCTCTTCGAGCTAGTGGTGACAATTAGGAAGACTGACCGTAACGTAGATGTGCCCGGAAAACGGCCTTAAGGGTGGCCGAAGCAGCGTTGGCTTGATACGACTTGGCGTTGCATGTGGACCTGAAGCTTGCTGGTATCCATCCCGATCAAGCATTTGATCGCGTAAAGTGGCGTCACTATACCAGAATGGCGGACCCTACCTCGAAGCGGGACAAACGCTGAAGAAGAAGACGGTCGTCAACGTGTTAACATTCAGGAAAAGTAGCTTTCCAAAACTTCTGTTGTTATAGTTTTTCTGAAATCACTTATAATACGTCACCGACTGAAAACATTCTCTTCTTCTCGACTGTTTCAATTGGCGAGCGAAAGTAATTTGGGATAAGCAGCGCCATGTGGGGATCGGCGTGTCTTACGTGAGGTTCAGATCAGCATCTTTGTGGATTCGTTGACGTGCTTGGCGGCTCAGCTAAGAACTTGTCTAGCTCCAAAATTCATTCTTTCCTAAATTCAAATGCGCTATGGAAGATGTGAAAAAAGTATGAAAACACTGAAATATTGTTGCTGATTTCAATAGTTTTTTTTTTCAGGAACAGTCCTGATCAAGACGAATACAATATTGGTGGAGAGTAGGGGGAAAGTGATAAACTTAATGAGAAAAAAGTCCGTTAAAAATTCCGTTAAATTTCTAAAAATTTCAGTTAAGTCGTTAAGCAGGATTTTAACGAAAAATGCCGTTAATTCGTTAAATAGTTAACCTTTAAATGTGCACCTCTGGTCCGTACTAGCGCAGTGCCATTGATCTCGATAGATCCAGTCTCGTTTATGTCTGTCGTCAAGTACTCAGATTTTTTTTACTTTGAACTTGTCCGAACGCCTCCAAGCGGTCACGCTAAGCTTGCACTTGTCGCTCAAGTTCGGCCTTGTCTTCACTGGCAAGCACTACGTCATCTGCATGTAGCAGCGCGCATGGAGTAGGCTTCTGGAAGTCTCGAGAAATGGCATCCATTTCTCGAGAAATGGCATCCACAATAAAAAGGAGTTGGGAAAGCGCGGAAATTTGGTGTACACCGATGGAGATTGGAAGCTCTGTCGATGTGCCGGCCCTTGACTATTGAGAGAAGAGTAAAGAATGTGAACCCGCTCAATAAGTTCATCGGGAACACCGTGCTGTCGCAAGGCGTGCCATATGACCTCACGCGGTACACAATCGGATGCTTTCTCCAAGTCGAGAAAGGCAAGATGCAGCGATTTTTCTTTCTCGCGATGTCCTTCTACAAGAAGACAAGCAGCATGAACGGCACAATGGTGCCACAGCCGGTCAATGTCGCACTGATTGGTGGAAAGCCGGACAATCTCGGAATACATCCATCCTCAATTCACTCGAAGATTTTCATACTGTGCGAGAGCAATTGGTTGGTCGGTAGCTGGTACAGTCCTTGGGACTGCCCTTCTTCCACATCGGGATCGTCGTGCTTCACTGCCAACTACCAGGATCCTTCTTCTCCGCAACAATCTGCTTGAAAAACTTCGTCAGCCACTCAGCGGGGTGCCAGCACCTCGACTTCCGTAAATCTCCCGCTAAGTCGTCGGGACTTGTTGCTTTACTTGGCTTCATCTTCTTCAAAGCCGCTTCCGTTTCCTCCACTCTGATCTTCTTTAAGGGATAGGCGGATAGGCAAACTCTCTGCTGATATTCTCTCGAAATTGTCATGGCATCGTCTCATAGACCTTTTGGGGTTCATCAGTAGACGGCCATTCTCATCGTTGTTGTTGAAGAACTTCCCAACAACGTCGCTCTGGCGATGGCGTGCTTTAGCAAGTCAATATGGGCTATGATAAGCTATTGTGAGCTCACTTTTAGCAGACAATATTTAATATAGTGTAAAGCACAATAGCACAATAGCAGCTACAAGCACAATAGCAGCACATGCTGCTATTGTGCTTCCAAATTCTGCTATTGTGCTCCTGGCCTCGCCTCTCCGCAGCACAACAGCACCACGTGCTTCTTGCACCACGAAGCTACCAGCTTCGAGCACGTGAAGCTACTGTCGCGGGGTGGGCGTAACCGCGCTTTGTAAGCAGTTCCTGCTCCTATCATGGGCCGTTACAAACCACAATTTGTCTGAGTACTCCTGTGCGACGGCCATCGCTGCCCGTCGCTCGTCATGGTGCAGTGTACTGTGACGAACGATGGTCGCGGAGGGGGAGTGCTTGTCGTGTCCTGTTCTATGCACTTTCCTTCACTTATTTCGACACGTGCTCCGTTGGCTCATTCTGGGCTTTTTTCCCATGTGAACTTCCTCGCCGGCACCGAAACCCACATTTCTGTGCCGAACATGTTATCAGAACCTCCCTGTAACTTGTCAGGCCCAGAAATATGCCAATTCAACGGCTACCTTTTGAAGGAGGTATTCTTGTAGGCCGTTTTTCCCACTTGTGTGCCGATTCCTGCACATTCTACTTCTGCAGGAAGTCTTGGATGCGATTTGAATAAACATTTGGTCTTTGCATACAGTGACTTACGGTGACCAGCCGATGTACAAGTCAGCTACCTTTCCCAGGCGAGCCTGATTCTCGAGATTTGTACTCTTTCATGCCAAAACGCGTTTAGGATGGCAGTACTGTAGACGTTGCCAGACTCTGAAGAAGACGAATTCAAGAAACAATAAGGACAACAACAAACAAGGAAATTTCAACAACCTATAATAATACCGTCATGACAAGAGTTACTGAAAGGTGCATGAACAGCAATTGCTTCCAAAAGTGTATACCCAAAAACATTCACTCCAAATCTACTTTTGACTTCTCCCACTCATTCGCAAACTTGATTGTGTACGCTATTTTGCACGCTCAGTTTGCATACCAAATAAGACTTCACTGCAGATACTAGAGCCCCTCATCTCTCATCCAAATTGCTGTTGCACTTATTATGGCTGAAACCATACACGTTACCTAGGTTTGGACGCGAACATGGAGACCGTTATCCAGTCCGCATCTTTTCCATAACCGATAGCAGGATATGTCGCAAGGGCGCACCGCCGCAGTGAGGGAAAGCACCGTTACTTCTATTGCGACCACAGCAGCCAATCTGCCACCCGTTCGGATGCACGACGCGCACGTGATTGGCTTCCGCGATTACGGTAGGAAAAACGGCGAGTTCCTCCACTCCAGCGATGCATCTCCATAACAAGTACCCTGATAGCTTCACCCTAGCCGCAGCAAGCCTTCGTCTTCTACTACAGATTTAATGTATGTATACGCTTAACGTGTTCGTTCTAATATACCTCCTTTTCCAAACTTGCAGTTAGGCTTGTGACTATGATCAAGCTTCTGTTCGATGAATCCCTCAGAACGCATTTTTATTGTGTTTAGATGTCGATCATGTGTCCTGAAAGTCGTCAATAAAGCTTCATGGAATGTCACTCAAAAATGATGTTTCCGGTAGATTTGGTCCAAGAGTTCTTGTATTTGTACTGTTGACTGCAAAAAATCATCTGAAGGGGGAATCAACGGGAAACCTCTCTATGTAAAGGCGCTGGTTTTGGGAAAAATTATGCAGGTATAGAGAATTTACCTCCTCTTCTCCATGGAGATGAAACAAGAATGAGAGGCATCAACACCTTGGTATTAATTTCAACAAAAACTTCACAACGAATATCATAACGTGAACGTATCATTAACACGTAGTAGACCGTGTGGCACGTGCCACACCCTTTCGGCTGCATGGTACCGTGTGGCGCATGGTACCGTGTCATAACCCTGTAATTTATTTTTCTAGTTGCTCGAGAAGTTGGATGCAAATCTTTCTATGGAACTTTTTTGTGTTATGTGTAAGAAGCGTGGTCCATGAAAGCAATTTCTAGATACTGACTTCTCAAGCTTCTCGACAAGAAGTGCCTTCAATTATCAAACATGCACTCAAAAAGTTTGCTTAAAAAACGATTGGTTCCACGCGTCAGAAAATCGCGCGGTCGTCAACGCATTAAAGTAAGAAGAGACCGCGTATAAACGAGCAGGTCATCGGAGCAATTTTGGAACGCGTCAGGACTCACACGGCTATGTGTTCTTAGTGCATTTTCCACTGAAATAGTGAATTCATTTCATGGTTTAGGACCGGTTGCAGCGCACTTGCAGCAGAATCACCTTGCTGGTAGTATGTTCTCACCAGACTTCTAGTTAGTTAGTGCTCCTTAGATGTTCACTGAATTCTATGACGCTCCTGTTTGAGCAGATTTTTAAGCACGATTCTCAGACGGCTGCCGTGTCTTACAGTGCCTTTATTGGAAGGTGTAACAAGAAAAGTCATCTTTCGGGCACTGTATGCGATTATCGATGTTTTCTATTGCTATACAAACCGAATACGAACTCAGGGATGCTAGGGAATTAATTTGGGCAGCGCGAAAACTTTCAAGAGGAGTGGGTATGGAGACTTACGGTTCCACAGAATCCTTCAGACATCTTCGATCGCTCTTTCTTCCATCACAATAGTCCATGCTCACTCCACTATTACATTGACTCCCAGGTGTGGTGCGGTATTTAACTAAGGAATCTGCAAGATCGGCTCGCAGCTGTAGATTTTCTTATTGAAATGAAGAAACATGTGAGTGTTGTGAAACTAAGTTCGCGGTTAATGCCCACAACGCCCACAAAGAACAACATGTGAAACATATGCGCAAGTCGTTCTGGAATCCTAACTACTTAACCAAATATGGGTGTAGAAAAGTTGAAACTACTTATTGAAGCTACTTAGACGGAAATGGTAGCAAATTCTGGTCGATTTCTATAATTCCGCGGAGGAAATGAATCTAGAAATTTCCAAATGGGTCGATTCGTATGAATGAATGGCTTCTACTACAGTCGACTTCGGCGAGAGAAGCTGGAGATGAAATAATTGTAATGGTTTCTTTCCGATCGGGTCCATTCATAGGAACGGTATCCATAGTCGACTACCTGGAGGGGATCCGAAAAAGAGATGAATGTGGAATTTTTAAAATGGGACGATTGATGTGAACAGCTTCAAAATCGACTTTGTCGAGGGAATCCGTAAGGGATATGGACTTAGAATTTTCTTATTCGGTGCAGTGGTAAGAACGGTTTCCACAATCGAATATTTTGAGGAGATCCGAATTCGAAATAAACAAAGTTTTCTTTCTGAATGATTCTCTGAAATTTTCAAAAGTTTATGAATGAGGCGATTCATCCACTTTCTACACCGTTCCTTGGTGGCATTGCTTATGCTTTAAACTAGCTTTTTTTACATTGATACCTGCCTCTAATTCTCGTTGTGATATCGTTATTTGTCTCCATCTCGCACTTCGATGTTGTTAGCTGGACCTGTCGCGGCCAGCAATAGGTGGAATTTCTGCTTTCTTGGAAAATTTATAAATTCACTATAGCTTTGTTGGGCAATTTTTGCTTGAGGTTTTGGAGAAGAGCTATTTTCTATGCGCTTAAAGAGGATGTACAGTACCCCATGCGTCCACCCAGCCCCTCTATTTGCCTTTATAGACAGTTGCGTTTTTTGATGCCTCTTTCTTGATTCAGTTTTCAGTTTTCTGGAGAAATGCTAAGAACTTCCGCCCATTCCTGGTCGTGGCAGTCGTTTTACTTGGAATGTGTAGATCCTATAGCATTCCAAGTGAAACTTGCACTGTCAAGCTGCATTCCAGTAGTGATGGAGCCTGAGGGAGCTGCCCTCAGGCTCCATCACTACTGGAGTACGGAATGGATTCGCTGAAGGCATGGTCAGGACGGTCAGTTTTCCTGCCCAAACTTATGATAATCGCTTTCATTAATCCTTTTTCATTAATTCACAAATTTTCTGTGTTTAATTGCTGACCGCTTAGGCGTTTGCGTCGGGCCACCGGCGTCTTTGTCGATGACGACGGTAAGGCTGTGGTGCAGACGCAGCGTCACGCAAGGTCCACGTAAGTAAGAAAAAATTGCTTCCCCTTAAACTTCTTAGTCTACAATGGCCCCTTGCAGATATTCGACCAGTCCGGCCACCACGTGAACCAATTCGACCTGATCGACGAGAACGAAAAACCATCGCAGCCGCCTTATATAAGTAAGTAGCATGTTTTAAATCGTTCATTGCCTTCCTTCTGTTCCAAATACTATGTATTGCAGGTGGATTGATTATCAACCGCGCCGGCTTCATGGCAGTTTACGACCGCAAGTCTTACAACGGCGAACTTCACCTATACCGTCTCCTTCCACCGGCCGAAGATGAGTGGGATTGATCCGCACAAAGGAAGCGCACATCAGATCAGGCGGGCTTTTTCTCTGGACAGCTCTGCATTTGTTTTTCGTATTGCAATTCTGATGTTGTTTATATGATGTTGTTTTTGATGTTGTTATGTTTACTTGACTGTATATCTTGCTCATCGTTTGTTAGACATTTTTTATGCTGCACCTTTTTTTGACTTTGTGTCGATATCTTCCCGGAATAGACTGCTTTAGACTAGAATGGGTTACCGAAATTGCATTCTTTGGACATTTTGGGAGCACTCCTCGGAAAACAAAATATTAACCTTTTCCCTAACTCTCTTTGTCAGACTCGGTTCTTAGTGAAGTCGTCTGTGGCCAAATTCATCAATACTAACACCTCTTGCTCGCTATATTCGCTCAACTTCACTCTACGGGACTCTCAGCTCATGCTCAAGCTACTGATTTGTGTTCTGGTTACGGCAGATGTGTCAAGAGTGCTGCTGCCGCTTCGGTGCTGTGTCTCTGTGCGATTTGGGGCGTCATCAAGTCGTCTGTCGTCCGTCTGCTCGGTTTGCTGGCTCAACTTCACTCTACGGGACTCTCAGCTCGTGCTCAAGCTACTGATTTGTGCTCTCGTTACGGCAGATGTGTCAAAGGAGCGGTGGTGCTGCTTCGGTGCTGTGTCTCTGTACGATTCGGGTCGTGATCAAGTCGCCTGTCGTCCGTCTGTTCGATTTGCTGGCTCAACTTCACTCTACGGGACTCTCAGCTCGTGCTCAAGCTACTGCTGCTGGTGGAAGAGTAAGTGTGTAGGACTAAGCCGCTTCGGTGCTGTGTCTCCGTGCGATGCAACGGGTTTTTATCCCATTAGAAGTAATCTCTTCCGGAAATTTTTCGTCACCTATCCTCACTTGCAGCATAGTTGTCGCTTTTTTCCAGTTCGCATTTGTATTTCTCACTTTGTGCTTTCCGTCCATAGCATTTTTGTGTATGTATCATTTGTAGGTTTTAATGTGTGTTACTTGCCCTTTTATTTGTTTTGTCATTGCTATAATTGAATTGCTGGGCGTACTTGGCTGTCCGCAGACGGCCAAGTACGTTTCCTATACCGTTCCCATTCTGTGCCATTTTTTGCTTCACTGACGCTTGAAAAAATAATAATAAAATTTATTTGGCCTCTCTAGTGTTAGTTGAACGCATTCCTATTTTTTGCGGCTTTTGTCGCCGTTTTTTAAAAAATCCGCCTGTGACGTCATAATGACGTCACAAATACGGTAGGTTTCAAGTAGGCGGGTCCGACATTGAGAAGCAACTACAACACTTCGGGTGGCTTGGGTATACGGTATTCACCCAAAATCAGCCCTGACAGAGAAAACATAGCGCCAGTTTGAGATCCGTCGTAAACTGAAATCGCCTGAGTGGGAGTGAAGGTCGACGGCCGGCAACTACATCATCTTCGCTTCGCTGACGACATCGTGCTCATAACACCGAGCATCAGCCAGGCGGAGCGAATGCTGGCCGACTTCGATCGTGTATGCGTTAACGTTGGACTGCAGCTGAATCTTACGATGACGATGTTCATGAGGAACGGACAAGTTTCTGATGCCCCATTCTCGCTCAACGGAACGAACATCTCCGAATGCTCCAGCTATGTGTATCTGGGTCGCGAAGTCAACATGGCCAACGACCTAGCACCAGAGCTGAGAGGAGGAAAAGAGCGGCTTGGGGAGCTTTCAAGAGCGTCGAAGAAGTCGCGAAGAAGACGAAGAACGTCCGACTCCGTGCCCACCTATTCGACTCCACTGTTCTTCCTGCCCTAACATACGCCTTAGAGACCTGAGCTATACGAAAGCAGGATAAACACGCGATCAGCGTCGCGCAGCGTGAAATCGAGAGGACGATGCTCGGAGTGACACGACTCACGCAAGTGAGAGAAGGCCTCCGGAGTTCCGAGCTTCGCCGACGTTCGAAGATCAGAGACGCTGTCGCGTGGGCCAAGTTGTCGAAAATTAGGTGGGCCGGCCACGTAATGCGCTTCGCAGACACCCGCTGGACGAGAGCCATCACCGACTGGATTCCGCGGGATGTCAAAAGAACACCAGGACGCCCACCAACGCGTTGGTCGGACTTCTTCGTTAAAGCCCTGAACGACCGATATGACGCTCTTCGTGTCCCTCGAGCGAGGAGGATCCATTGGACCACTCTGGCACGCGACAGGGACGAATGGAGACGCTGCTGGCACCCGCTCGAGCAATTCGATGATCAACGGGACGACAGGTGATACAGGTGATACAGTATTTTATGGCACTTTTTTAATGGTCTTCGAGCAACCACAAGTAACACTTAGGCGTCAATTTTCGCTTTCAGTGCGGGACCGGAATACTTCAGGCTTTGTGAGCGAAAAGCTCAAGTTTCCAGCAGCTCAGGTGATACAACAATCTTCTATCTCCGCACTTGAAATAACGGCATTTATTCAATTTTCACATCAAATTGAGCCCTCTTCTAAAGGAGCTTAAAGTTTTTATAGTTTTCGTAGTTTCTCAGAAGCGAACGTCCTTACAATCAAATTAAGTTGCTTACACATTAATCTAGAGACTCTATAAGACGACTAGAAGAATTTCTGTTCGAGGAAAATTTGGTGTAACTTTCTTATATATTTTTTAGTTTACCTGATTAAGTGTCCAATTTGAAGTGAAAAATTCCAACTTGACGTGAAAATGGTACAGTTTTACCTTCCGCTTCTATAACTTTATCTTTATCTAAAGATGCACATTAACATGAGCGTGGAATGAGTTAACAGAAATCAAACCTAGGATGTATTTCTAAGAACTTTAAAAGTATACGAGCCATAGTAGAAAAACACTTGAGTAGAGGGGGAAATGAAAACTACAACAAGTGAATACAACCCAATTAGCTAAGAACTAATAGGACATTCAAACAATAGAATACAATAACAACTGAAAGAAAGTAGTGGAAAACAAAAGCGAACGAATGAAGTTAAGATAAGATAGGCTATAGGATCAAGATAGATCAAAATGAAGCTGATACTGTCTGGGCAGCAAATTTTCAAAAGATTTGAGAGTAAGGAGTAATCCGCCTTTTACCACCAACGGCTCCAGTAAATGAACGACCCTCTGACAAAAGGACGCAGACCTGACCCTACATCTAGAGCGAAGGGTCCTAATTATTTTGGACACACCCCCGAGATCGAGATGAGAAGGATTTGAAGAAACATTCAGGCTTGAAAAGGTTCCTGCCAATCAGAATTTTAAATACCATATCCAGATCATTTTTTATCCTTCTACTGCGGAGAGAATGCAGTTGTAGCACAACGCGCCTATCAGCCCTATTCGAAATAAAGTGGTACTCAAGCGGATTTTTTTCTATTTATTCTCTATTCATTCCTTTAACCATGGCGTCGATTATCACGCATTTTGAGGTTACCTGACTATTTTAAACTGATCGTCTCGCTCTTTCAAGTGTCTCGTTATCGTTTCAAATTACACATGTGATGCATTTAAATATAGAGTTGCAAATATTAGCAAAAATAGTGTGAGGTGCATGTGACAGCGCAGTGGGGGTAGGCGTCGGGTGTCGCGTGCACCCCATATCAGATTCCTGTGGTTTGGATTTCCAGCCCAGTCGAACCAAGCCTTCAATCCCTCCAGGGTGGGTGAATTATGTAGTGCCAGACGCTGCTGCGAAAAAGCACTGTTTGTTCTATCGGCTGGCCACCACAGGTCGCCTCTGTGGAGGCTAAGTACGCATTCAAACTAGAAGTTAAATAGGTGGCGCATCCCAGAAAGAGCTGATTAACGCCGCCTTTTATGGTTTAGTGCTCAAAGCATGTAGTGTAAGCAAAAATTAAAGTAGGCAACATCAACTTGTCGCTAGATGTAGATAAATGAATATATATGTATATATGCTTAGACAAAATATTTTTGAAATATTTATAAAACTTTTGTTGTGTAATCACACTATATAGTAACGCGTTAAGCGATGAGTCATATCATCGATCGGCGCCGCCGCAGAAATTAGCCATAAAATAGGGCGAAAATCGGGAGGGGGGGGGGGAAATGGGTAAAAATTGGGGGGAAATGGTGGGAAAATTACGAGGCGAAAATATCCAGACGTCTTCTCCCTGCCTGCGCACTTCAGCACTGAAGCAATTGAGGTCGCCGAACACGAATTTGAAGTTCGTTTCTGAAGTATCGATCGCCATCAATCGATATTGATCAAATTACGCGCCAGATATCTTTTGCGAAACGCTGGCAATATGCCAGTGTTCCGCGTACCCATTCAGTTCATGAAAACTATCAAAACTTAAAAGTTAAACATAAAACAAATAAAGGAGGACGAATTCCGAATGACAACAAAAACAAGTAGATCAACTTACGTGCAAGTTTTATGATCACTCATTGAGTACTCACTCGAAGGCATTGTACCATCTTGCTTATCCTGAAGGGTCCTTGTAGCCAGAATCACAAGGAAGCCATCATGAAGTAGCAGGTGAGTACAAAGCAGAAGAGAAAACGGCAGAAATAGAAAGAATAAGCGCAGTACGGCCTCCTGACGACTCCATCGATGGTAACAGCTGACGGCTGGGGAGGGGAGGGAGCCCGTTCTTCCCCCAACCCGCCGAGCGCGTGAACTCGTCCGCGATGAGCGCTGTTCGCGCAATTGGCGCCGCCCCTCCGCATGCTGGGGAAGAACACTACCCCGCCCCGTTGGGTATAACATCCCCGTGCGGAGGCCTTAACGACGTCGCCGGCGACGCCGTGCTGCGTGGGCTGCTACGTACTACGTAACACCCGTTCAACGCTGTCGCCGGCGACACCACCGATGAAGTATAAGGCCTATATTATACTTCGGCCTCGCGTCGCCGACGCTGCGACACGTCACTGACGTCGGCGACGTCGTCAACAGGAGAGCATCGGAGCACATTTCTAGCATCGCAGCGCGTTTTCAATGTCATCGTTTGGCAACCAGACTGCGGATAGAAATGCTAGGTGATCACATCTGCCTCGAATTTGCTTAAATTGTGTGCTTTTCCTAGTGTGTTTCGAGACTTGAGATGATTTTGGTTTTGTATGAACGGTAGCCTGCTCGACCATTGTTAACCTGGCGAATTTTCTCTTACTAACCACATTTGCTTTTAGAAGGATGGATAAGTGTGATCTTAAGTCTGATCTGACTATTGATTTACCAATTTAACGGTTTTATCAGCATTTTCCTTAAATTTCTTTTTGAAGTATAGCAAAAGGCCTTTTTTGTTAAATCGCATTTAAATTAAATTTACGCGGAGTTTTCGAAATTCAAAGGAAATTTAACTTTCAATTAATATGAATTGTATCTCGAAAAAGCTCTTCGCAGAGGTTTGCAGTATAATTTCAGAAAGCGAGGAAGCACTACTTATTTTCTACACAGTTTCATTTTGTGTTACTTGCTCTGCAAGGAAGCGAAAAGGCCTAGAAAATTCGAAAAGTAAGAGTGAGAAGGACGGAGGAGCGAAGAAAGGTGGCAAAGTGAAGGGAAGGTAAGGTTTAGGTTCCCACTCTCTCCAAAATATTGTTCTAGCGAATGGCACTATTGGAGTACGCAATACGGTCGTCTTTTGCACTTCTCGATTTCGTAACTCGAAGTCCGGTGGTGATGATGGCAGTACCGGGAACGATGAACCAACCACAACCAAAACACTCCATCGGAGCGCATTTTCTGCCACCCTTGGATGACGTCGGCCCGTCTGTGGCGACGTCGGCGACGGAGGTATAACACCCCCTGCGAGCTCTCGGCGACGCAACCGGCGTGTTCCCTACAACACAGCGTCGCCGAAGTATAACATAGGCCTAAAGGCCCATGCACACTTCTGCGACACCGCGGCGCGGCAAGTGGGACGACGGCTACCTCCGCGAAAACCGGCGGTCGCGGCGCGGTCGCGTTAGAGCACCGTTTTAGGCAACGGGACAGACGTCCCCGTGGATGTCGCGCCGCCAGGAATGGTTTGAACCATTCCAGCCGGCGGCACTCAGCGCGGCGTCACCTGCGATAGCCGCCGCGAAGTCGCAAGAGTGTGCATGCCCCTCCCTGCGGCACGTGTCGCAGTGATGCGCCGCGGCCGTCGCGGCCCTATGCTTCATCGTGGCCGCGCCGCGCTGTCGCAGAAGTGTGCATGGGCCTTAACAGAGGTCTAACGGTCGCCATTGTTATGGCAGCTGGGACGCAGTTGTCGTTGACTATTCCACCACTTGCCCTAGAATGTGAGGTGACTTGAGCGCTGTGATAGCATCTTGGCGGAAGTATGCACCCAGCCTGAGCTAGGAAATTGCTGACGACATTCGCTTTGAATAGTTCTTTGCTACACTCTTCCACTGTTTTCTTTGCGGCGCTTTTTAGACATGAAAGTTCGTTGTGATGTAAATGCATACACCTTGAATATGTACTTATAAGCCATTCAGATTTTACAGCTGTGACAGTGTTCAAGTGGTAAATGATGACTGACATGCAGCATTACAGCATTGCGAAAATGCAAGTAACCGCGTATAGAATATTTGTTTTTGCTGATTAACAATAATACTACATGCAGTAGATCAAGTTTTTCTGCAGTAATAGTTAAATGTCGAGTCAGTTAATGCTCGCAGTAACAGTTAGATATCCGGTACAGCCTGAACCTCTACGGCTTGTCCGATGTTGCGTAAATTGTGGCAGCAGCCAGTAGTTCAACCCTATGTTTTCATTCATGCTGATGACATCTACTACATGTCCAGGATTATGAGAAAGTAGTAAGAATTTCACTTCGCAGAATGCTTATACTCAGTGATTCTCAGTGATACGAGACCCAGATAAACAGTGATTTGTAGCTAATCGTAGTCGCAAACTTTTCCAATAACAAATAGAAGGAAGGATTTGTTTTGAAGCCTCATGTTGATGATTGTTTTTAAGCGCTGTTTTGATGACAAAGAGCGCTCAGTATTGAATGCGTTATCCTGGATTGGACTGCAGGCGCATTGCACTGCTGGGGAGGGAAGAAAGCTGCATAAGCAGAGAAGTCAGCTTGATGTGTTTGTCCTTGCAAGGAAAGGTTCCCAAATCATGATGAGCTTTTGCGATGCTATTTTAGCAGGATGTGCGGCCCTGTGAACGGAATTCAGAACAACAGTCAGTTTTTGCTAAACGCTTACTAAAGACCTGAAAAAAAGGTGTGAAGACAAATGTGCAGCACTCTTCAACATCTACGACACCTCACGAGATGTGTCTCGGTGGCGCAGTCGGTAGTTGGTGTTGGAGTACGCTCTATTGTGGAATATACCGGGACCGGTGTATTTGCATGTGTTCACTGAAGAGTCAATAAAAACCTCCAGATCTAAGCAACTAGCTCAATCTTAACATTGCTTTCCTCTAGTTTCCTCTTTGCTCTTGTTCTAAATTTATTTGCCATCTTCCGATTTTGCCTAAAATAAATTGCATTCCTTGCGCTTTCTTCGTACATCTGACAGTGGCTGGTAGCGCTGGATCGAACCCCATTCCACCTACAGTAATCGGAAGAGTTACCACTATGACGGCAGTGAGACACTAGACCAGTCCGACTCTATTGCGCCTCGCAAGACTCGTGCCCGCACCTCTGCATTTCGGACGGTATTACAGCAACAGCGCTGTTTGATCGCACTCAACATTCGCTAATTATGGAAGAGTGATGATACGCCATTCACAACGAGAATATCGCGGATGTGTTGTACGGTTTACCATCGCTGGTAGTATAGTGGGCTGACAGCCTTCCCGGAAAGTAGGGAGTACGGGTCTCAGTCCCGCTTGGCGCGAGAGCTTTGATCGCAACAAAAGAACTTGCAGCATCAGGCATGTCAATCCTGCCTGCCTATCCTATTTCTCTTTGGCGTCATTACCTACGCTCTTGGTCAGTCCGATATATGACACCACGAGGTCCTTGGGTCGACGACTTTTGTCCTATTCGGATTCATAACTATGCCGAACCCTATGGTTTCACTGTATTTCATCACACTGTACCGCGAATGGATACGGACAAAGATACATACGCTGCTTAGCTGCTCCGAGCCATCTCATCAAAAGGCACTGGACAAGGCAGCCCAGTCACGAAGGGAGTCGTAGCCGAATGAACACTCGCAGAATGTACACTATACAGGCCACTCAGTGAACAGGGAAACAGAGGCATTACGGCAATAATTAGTAGCCGTAAAAACATCATTTCTGTGTTTTCAGAACCACATTGTAAACTCCTATCTTAAACTACGTTCTAGACTCCAATAAAATGCTAGAAATGACCCGCCTAACTGCATGCTGCTGGACGCGTGGTGGCACGGTAGGAGGCGCTAGCTGCCGCATAACTCTGTTCCAGTTCCTCGCTGGAACTCCGTGCTCAGGCCAACCAAACCTTCCATCCCTCAGGAGTTGGTAGTTTCGTATCATACTTGTTTGGGAAGGATAATGCACAAACGTATGCATCGGCTCCCCACCGCTACTCATTTCTTCGGCATTCAAATTCCCTGTAAGTCATGTAGAAATAGAATGTAGTCATGTAGAAATAGAGTGCGTATCGCATCCCGAAAAGAATTGATTAACGCCAAAGTTTGTCCCGTGCTGCCGAGAGCCAAGAACTTGCTGGGCAGAATGTCACACTAATTAAATTTTTTACTTGCGGATTGTTTTCGTACCTAGAATGCTCGGATCTCTAAGCTCGAAAAAATCGCTGCAATCCTTAGCCTCATCATTAGCCAAGTGCGTCGTCCATCCTGATGACATAAACTGCATTAAAGCGTGTTTAGTCTAAAACACTGCTACTCAAATTCTGGCTCGATAGGATTGTGCACACCATTTGAACTCTAAGTCACAGCGAAAGGGATTTTGTGCCACCCCTCAATATTTCATCCAAGCAGTAGTTGTGTTCAATTTTGTTAAAGCGTTTCTTTATATCATGCTATCTAGTTTTGTATGTAGGTCTAGAGATCAGGGTTCACAGCGTGCCGTCTTTTTCACTACTGATAGCTTTACTCTGGCCGCAGCAAACCTATGTGTCCTTCTGCTGCTATAGTGTCTGCATACCTAACGGTTTCGTTTTAGTGGACCCTTCCTTTAGTTCTTGATTAGCAGCTAGACATGTGGCTTTCTCAAATTTCTGTTGATTATTTGCATGTTTGAGAACGAGGAGCGCACTCGGAATTGGATTTCCCACTCAGGTCAACCTAATCCTTCCATCTCTCCGGGGTCGGTGAATTGGTAACATGCTTGTCTGCCAAGAAAAAACCCTGACCTATACATCGGCTGTCCACAGCAAATTGTATAGGCCAGATAGGCATTAAAATTGCCTCCACGACATTTCTTAGAAGTGGAATGAGTGGTGCTTCCCAGTACATAGGAATTGAATAACTCTGTCTTCTACCCTTTATCCATACGTGCTTGTTCTGATGTCTTGCAAATATTAAAAAAAGCTTTATTTGCAAATCACAAAATGCCGCTGAAAAATGACGCTCACGTTAGATTTCGTTCTAGAGCTCTTGTACTTGTGCTGATGATCGAAAATCTGATTCATCTAAAAATGAAGGCAACTCGACATCTCTTTAGAAAAAGGTGCTGTCTTTCAGCAAAATTATGCATTAATAGCGGGCATACCTACCCATTTTTATGTACGTATACCATTTTCACGTGATATGGTATGCAAACTTTTGTGTACAATGACGTGACGTCAAACAACTCCATCACTCAAGCACCTTCTACTTTTGCCTCCCGGAACTTATCCAAAAGGGCACAGGTGTTAAATAGAAAGGTGCGCTGGAATGAACTGTAGTAGCTGCGTGAGAACCAAGCTCAGCAGCCAAGGTATACGGCGTGCAGGACCACTAATGACTTATGATAGGCCTAACCTTATACAGCGAAGGGTCCCTAACAAGGGAAGGGTCTGAAGCGTACGTCTGAAAGGGAGAGTATCATATAGGGAGAATTTCACCTGACTGGTTGAGATTCGGGGGATTCTGACGTCTATTCTATTTTCAGACGTTTTTTGCGCATTTTCCAGCTGGACGCTGTGAAGAGTACCTTTCTAATGACTTGCTTATTATTGACCGGATTTTTAACCGCAACATCTTTGTCAACTTCAGTTTGACGTGCTTCGAAGTCCTTTATTATGCTGGCCATCCGTTCGGCCAGCTTGATTTTTTGCCGCGGATGTTCCTTGTCTAAAGGTGGACCACACTTCAGCGTGAACAGGTGGATCACCACTCGAGCATCGGCAGACATTGTTGGTGTTAGGTTTCAGAAAACCTCCAGCAGACCTCTGATTTCCAGGTGACAGGCAAAAATGAGGGAAATAGGGTATCGATGCCGTTTAGGTTAATTTGCAGGATCCATAGACCTCGTTTTTCATTTGAACCACTTCGACGTCACATCCTAGTCTCTTTTGAAAATCCGAGCAGGATGGTTGCTTCCGAGGTCAATCTAGGAAAACAAACTGTGAAGAGCCTGTAGCTTTTATACGCTACCCGTGCTGTTTCCGGTGCTGCTTCATGCACTTTGTACCTGTGTATCACTGATGTTGAACATTCATCATGTTGAGTACTACAGCATGCAGCTGCAAAATGCGCAGAAAACGTCTGAAAATGACATAGACGTCAGAATTCCCCGAATCTCAACTAGTTAGTCGAAATGCAAAAATGCAGCGGCGCAGAAAGCCCAAACCCTCGACCTTCTTCGCATGAAGTAATGCTACTTTCACTGCGCCTCGAGCCGCTTGCCGGCAGAGGCATCGCGGGCGGACAAAGCCCCCAAACTCGTGATGCGCTGTATTCCATTGTGACTTCAAGGACCCCTACTCCTTGGGTTTAGCAACTTGGCAAAAAATAAACACATTTTTATACTAAATGATGTTTTTTCCTATATAACTCGCTTCCCCTGTTCAGACATACGCTTCAGACCCTTCCCTTGTAAGGGCACCACCCATTGGCAACTTATGGATAAGAACATGCGAGACCGGTCAGACGGGATGATCACACTTCTGTCGCGCTGTGATGCTTTCAGGGAGATTTGATGACTTTTCAACCTCAACCCACTTTCGGTTTAGATGGTGAAACTGTTCACAAAACTCTTCAGGAGTGGACTGACAGCAGACGGTACTGTCTTGGAGGTGGAGTATGGTAATACTCATATCAAGTTCTTGCGGTAGCATCACAAACTAGCCTAACTTATCACTAACGCCCACTTTGATTGCTTCTGAAGCCGTCAAGTTTCGGATCTCCCTCGCGCTGATCAGCTGTGAGATTTGGGTTATCCGACCTACCATGTTTCTCTGCAGAACTGTGAGTAGGGAGGTGGCCGTATGCGGGTGGAGGAGCACGTGGATGGGCTCAACAGGTGCAAAGTCGCCATACGCTTGGGGGAGCACAGGCTGCGAAGTCATAGTGGCGCAGTGATTGGAGTGACGGTGACGATCCTGGCTCACGAATTCGACATCGCAGCGCGCAAGGCCCTGGAGGCACTGTGGATTGCGTTCAAGGACCCCGAAATCAATAAGAAGGAGGAATGGGTGGCCGTAACCCGTTGGCTCCATTCCCCGACCTTCCTTGACCCCGGAGGGCGCCAGCCAGAAGGTCGCTGAGGGGCTGACCCGAAGGGAGGACCTCATTCACCCATATTTATCTCCATCCGAAGGGTGACTCAACAGCTCTTCTGCTGTTTACATAATGTCTGTTGGGCTGTTTTCCTCTTCTCCTCTTCTTCTTCTTCTCCCTTTAGCTTCTGACAAGGGGAGGATACTAGGTGACCATGGGACTTTGATATGAGACGTACATTGCTGGATGCAACTCCGAACGCTGATTCCAAATATATGTTCCGTTTACGCTGTGCATATCTGTGAACGGAGTTATGGACCATTTTCGTAGCAGGCTCCTTTGCCCTCTACGTCCACGCAGAGCGGGCCAGTCACAAGAGAGCGAGCCCAAGCAGGGCTGAGACTGCCCTGCAGTGGTGGCGTAGGTGGTAGAGGGGCGGCGTGGTGAGACGGGGTGGTTTACGGTTCGAGTCCCCTGTGGTGCGGATTTTTGCACTTCCTAAAAAATATCTGCCACGATTAACCAAAGCTCTCTATGTCAAATGGCGAGGTTTGTGCGAAACAAATTACCATGATCCCACCACCCATACTTACAAGTGGGTGATCAGTGCCTTAAATAACCCCATTGGGCGAGTTTTTTCGAGACACAGGGTCGGTAAGGACAACCCTGCCGACTTATCTTCCAAACTTTGTTTTCACTAGCTCTTGTGTTGGCGTGCCTTTTCGAAGAGTTCGGTCTTTCCGATACTTCCCGCATTCCTACAAAGCAAGAGAAGAAAATGGCTAGCAGTTTCGCATCCGTTTGGCGAGATGTGCAGTGCGGGAGCATCGAGGGAGAGGGAAAGGAGGTATCACTGCGGAATCAAAAGAAGATCAGAGGAGAAGAAGGTATCAGCGGAATCCAAACGTTGCTCTTGGTCGACAGCTGGGAGCCACTCAAGGATCACGAAACCATTTCATCAGTTTTTGTAGATCCTATTAGAGTGAAAGTGATGAACATTCAACAACATCACAGATACGACCATTGGATGTACATTTCTTCTTGCCATTCAAAAGCATGTGCAAACGTTTCACCTCTCATGTATTGACACACGGTATAAAGTACTCGCTTCACTCTCGCTACTCAATTCTCTGAATTGTTTCGCTGATCTACACTCAATTTTCTGCCCCAAGATTCAGATCTTTTCTCTCGTATTCATGGTATACCTGCACAGTCACCCTGGGACGTTTAATACACCAATTCAATATTTTTTTACTGACATCGTACAGCACTGCTATTACAGCGGCTGCATTGATGTATTTTTTACTCGCTGCGCTCATTGCCAACAGCTAATATGTTTTGAACATTCCGTAGTGTTATTTCACAGTTAGTGCAACGCATTGTTTGTCTTCTTGCCATGTTTTTAGCAGCTATTCATGATAAATTGTATCTTCGTGCCAGCATGAAGTTGTCTGTATGAAAGCGAGTCCTTTCTGGCAACCTTTTCCATTGCAATTTGACATAGAGAGCTTTGGTTGATCGTGGCAGATCTTTTTTAGGAAGTGAAAAAACTCCACACCACAAGGGACTCGAACCATAAACAACCCCGTCTCACCACGCCGCCCCTCTGCCTCTGCGGCACCCCTGCTCGGCCCGCAGCGCAGTTTCAACCCTACTTGAGCTCGCTCTCTTGTGACTGGCCCGCTCTGCGTGGACATAGAGGGAAAGGAGCCTGCTACGAAAATGGTCCACAACTCCGTTCACAGATGCGCACAGCAGAAAGTGAACATATATTTGGAAACAGCGTTTGAAGCCGCATCCAGTGATATATGTCCCATATCGAAGTCCCATGGCCACCTAGTATCCTTCCCTTGTGAGGTGACTGAAACTTGTAATCACGCTTGGACGGATAGTTTCTCTAATTCTCCTTGTATTTGCCAGGCTCTGAAGAAGGCGGTTACACTGAAACGTAAGCCGAATAAACGTTCGATGTCAATATTGGCAGGACAGCTCTACGACTTCCACCATACTGTTCTTGGCATGATGATTTTAAACTATTACTATTATTATTCGTCTTGGTGTAGAAGTGGTCTACTTTACAAACATGGCCAACTGAATACGCTAACGAAAGCTCATTGTTCTTAATTTCCCAGCAGATGGTGATCAACCTTTTGGTGGTTATCTCGCTTTTCTAGCGCTATTCTTCCGACTAGCATAGATCCGAGGAAAAACTCAATTTCGCAGAATGCAGCACAACTACTACCTACAAGGGAGAGGACAAAACATATGTTTCCAACCTTCCGCTGTGGCAAATATATTAGAAATGGAATAAATGAGAGTTGGGTGTAGTTCGTCGAGCTTCCAATTTCCTTTTTCATTCAAAAACATCAGCGTCGTATTGACGTGCCTCGTTTTGTAGCTGTAACTCCCTGCTACATCCTCAGTTACTTCCTGCACAGTCGTCATTGTCTGCTTCAGGCTTATCTAAGGTACTATTATTATTGCCAGCCTCCCAAGAGATCCATGTGACCAGCAGATACGCCGAATTGCCCACTCGAGATGGACTACGTGCGACTCGCCAGCATCTTGGCACACACGTTCACTGGTTTCACTGGCATAGTGGCCAATTCCGTTCTCATTTTTCTGATTCTGAAGAGAACTCCGTCTCAGATAGCTGCCTACTCGATTCTTATCTTCAACTTTGCTCTGTGGGATCTTCTTACCTGCGCTGGTGCCGTCTTCGTGCAGCAGAGGTGAGGAGTTCGATTAAGCATACCATTTTCACGTCAGATTGGAACCTTCTAAACCGAATTGAACTCTCTTTTAAGTACTTGGCGCTTTTGAAAGCAAATTTAGCATCTTCAAATCAAAACGAGCTTTTCTGACACTAACCTAGAAAATCCTCAAGAAATATAGAATACTGTTTTGCCTAACGAAGATTTACCTTTTTGAAGTTGTTGCTGATGTACCGTTCCCACCTACAGGGTGCGCCAAAATTATGGCGACAAGGTTTTCAATTCGCCAAAAGAGAAAATGCGGTACTTTCGAGAAACCAACGATGAGATAATGTTTATCGGTCTATTGTGAACTATACGCAACATTGAGATTTGAAGATATCTCCATCGGCATCGATATAGACTTTGAGACACTTCGGGAAGGCATCGACGGCAGCACGCAAGTAAGGCGCGTTGAGCTCATACCACGCCTTTCTTCAAAGGATCCACGGGCGGTGAGGTCTCCCGCAGGCTTTGGCTTCCAGAGCTAGCCAGACCGTGTAATCCATCGGATTCAAATACGGAGAGTTGGCTGGCCACTCGTGGAAGCTGATGAATGGCGGAAAGTTGCCTTTGCACCAGTCCTGCAGCATTTTTGCTCTGTGAGCTGGAACTCCTTCCTGTTTGAAGGCTCAGGAGGGTGCACGTGGGTCTTCTTGTAGGCCTTAAGTCCCAGTTTACGGGAGATTCTTTTCAACGACTTCTCCATGATGTCCATTTTCCCGACAACCGGCGGACCGAGCGCGCCGGCTTCCTGCGAATTCGTTCACGTACCCTTCTAATGTTGCCCGTAGTTGTAACAGATAAGTGTCTTTCCCGTCCGAATCTATCATCCTCGGTTCCCAGGTCTTCTTAGCGTCTGATGGACCTATACATGATACTCTGATGAACTCCAAGACGGTGGTGAACGTGGCGTGCCGAGAAGCCTTGACGGTAAAGCTCAATGATTTAAGAACGGTGGCACGAACGCTTCACTATCTTGAAAAACGACTTATTGTTATGTTTGACTGAGATAAGCATAAACTAATTGACTCAATAAAAACAATAAGAGCACGAAAAAAAGCAGACGCTCCGAATAAAAGAACAAATTGTTTGCGCATGTGCTGTCGCCATAATTTTGGCGCACCCTGTACATATGTCACTCTAAGCAAACAGAATTTTTGCTATCATTCAACAGAAAAAAAATTGTTACAATCCAGTCGAGTGCATCGTGTGATCTGCACTTTTGATGCACTAAATGACTACTTCATCCCTCGCTTTTAAAAAACTATCAATTCACTTATTTTCCTTAAAAAGTAAAGGCTTATAAAACTGCGAACGGTGTGTTTATTTACATATTGTACGTGGAGAATTCAGAAATGCAAAAAAGTTAGCAATTTTTTGAACAAAACAAATATTTATCTTATTTCTCTCTGAGAATCTCTATTTTAATGAGGAAAAACTCGTTTTGACAAGAAAAACGTACAGCTTGATTTTGACAGCATCGAGTTTGCTTAGCTGGTGAGCAGGTGAGTGTCCAATTTGACAAGGCACATATGCAGGACGTGTTCAACGTGGACAACGTCGCCAGGGATTCGAAGATTTCAATAGTTTCTGCTTCAGTCAACCATTTTTTTTGCAAATACTATTTTCACTTTCTCTGGTGTTGTCAGTTCACTTCCTTCAAAGCTTCAGGGCCTGATGTCTTTTCTTTAGA
This sequence comes from Heligmosomoides polygyrus bakeri, assembly GCA_947359475.1. Taxonomy (NCBI): domain Eukaryota; kingdom Metazoa; phylum Nematoda; class Chromadorea; order Rhabditida; family Heligmosomidae; genus Heligmosomoides; species Heligmosomoides polygyrus. The sequence goes on from OX375868.1 coordinate 17,081,709, forward strand.
GTTATACCTAATGGAAACGGTTTATACTACGCCTCCCATGGCCCATGCAAATTCTTTGGACCACAAGTCTGCTATGTCGGGTATGTCAATGATTCTCGTTATATTGCACTTCGGGCGCGTGTAGCACAGTCGGAAGAGGCGCCGTCTGTCGCGTGCACCCGATACTAGGTTCCTGGTTCGGATTTACCGCCCAGGCCAACCAAGCCTTCCATCCCTCCGGGGTCGGTGAATTGGTACCAGACTTGTCTGGAAAGGATAGAGCACTGACTTGTTCATCGGCTGGCCACCGCAAGTCATTGTATGGCCAAATACGCCTTCAAATCGCATCCACGACATTCCGTAGAAGTAGAATGCGTGGCGCATCCCAAAAGAGATTGAATAACGCCGTCCTTTATTCTTTATCCTTTACTGCACTTCAAGCGTTGAAACTATTTGAAACGTATGGGGTGAGATCTCGTGGATAGCTCAGTTTTTCCTCATTGCTCGTACAGCTTCAATTTTAAACACTATTAAAAATGCTGTGCGTGTAATTCTACTAATAGAGTTTAAATATCTAACGTCTTATGTACTAGATCGGTCTGAAAGGCTTTTTTCTACCATTCGAGTGCATCGAGCGTTCCCACCTTTATATACTGTTTCTCTACACGACTTGATTGCAGTTTTGGCACGCTCACGTGAAGAGAAACATGCTGTTTAAAAAGGATATAAAGTCCGTAATGTCTCTCCTTATAACTCATGAGTTTAAGCCTTCCGTCTTATAATCCAACCAGCCGTCCGTGCGGCCTCTCGGCCGCTCCGATGGCTTTTTGACGGCTTCGCCGTGGCAATAACTTCTCATCATTAATTGTAGCTGACACCTTTGTCATGGTTTCTTCAGGAAGAACATCTTAACTACGTCGATTAGGGCAAGTTAGAAAAAAAGCGAAAAAATCGACGACATCCACAAAAACGCTTATTAGCCCAATATCGATTGATGGTGATCGACAGTTCAAAACCGAACTTCAGATTCGTGTTCAGCGACCTCGATTACCCCTAGGGGTAAAGTTTCGTGCCGCTTCAACGACATCCACAGAAAATCGATAATATCGATCGATATCGACTGGTCGACTCCAGATTCGTGTTCAGCGACCTCGATTACCCCAGGGTTGAAGTTTCGTGCCGCTTGAACGTCGTCCTCAAAAAATCGATAATATCGCTCGATATCGATTGGTCGACTTTAGATTCGTGTTCAACGACCTCGATTACCCCAGGGCTAAAGTTTCGTGCCGCTTGAATGTCATCCTCAAAAAATCGATAATATCGATCGATATCGATTGCCTCCAAAACCCCCCCCCCCGTCGATGATCATCTAAATGCCCAGGCACGGTTGTCGACGTGTTCGGCACGTCTACGGCTCGCCAGGCACGGTTGCAGACGTGTTTGGCACGTCTACGGCTCGCCATGCACGGTTGCCGACGTGTTCGGCACGTCTACGGCTCGCCATGCACAGTCGCCGACGTGTTCGGCACGTCTACGGCTCGCCATACACGGTTGCCGATGTGTTCGGCACCTTTAGGTCTGAGTTATACTCCCGCGGGAGCATCCGCGGAAGGGCGGGAATCGCGCCGAGACCCCTTACCTGGCCAATCGCCGGGCCTCTCCACGCCCGCCGTCCGCGGTGCACCCCTAGTCCGCTGACGTTCTGCGGATGCTCCCGCGGGAGTATAACACTGGCCTAACGGCTCGCCATGCTCGGTTGCCGATGTGTTCGGCCACTGTGCTGTGCCACTACGCAGTGCCCGCCCTCCAGTTGTGACGGACGGAAACACACACGCACACACACACACACACATACACACGCTTGCTCCTTTATATATAGTAGGATAAGCTAGATTCTCGCATCGTAGAGCTTCGTGGTGTATCTCGGAAACTCTGAGACAGAATTAAATAGTAGGGTGATTCATATGTTCTTGCGATCTTTTTGATATTTTTCATTTTTTATACATTTTGAGCTGACCAGCCTTACTCAACGAAATATCGGCCATTTTTGTCCGTAGCTGTCCTCCATCGTTCCGGCAAGGAAGCGATGACGTGGCAAATCCGGAGGTTTCGAGAAAGTGACGAAGGTCGGATTCGAGTGGCGCTCGATCTATCGTATCGTTTCCTTCCAGTGAGTCGAGACAAATAGGATTCAGTTGTGGCAAGGTCTGGCGAATAGGGTGGATGAGAATCACTTCCCATCCTAGTCGCCGAAGCTTTCGCGGGTTATTTTTGAAGTATGCGGCTTTGCATTGTCATGGAGGAAACAAATCTTGTCGAGTTGTGGGCGTTTAGTCTGAAGAGCGTGGCTGATTCTTGTAACTGGTTGCAGTACACCTAGGGCCGGATCCATCAACGACTTACAGCAAATTAACAGAGAAAATTACAGCCGACATCCCTGATAGCGCGGCTTATCAGGCAATATGGTGAGCGATAAGCGCGTTATGAGTCTGAGTTTTCCGCTGTGAATTCCCTGTTAAATTATGTAAGTCGTTCACGAATCCGACCCCAGATTGTTATTGGTGGCATTAGAAGGGAGAAGCTTTCAGTACACGGCACCACGAACGTCCCAGACGTCCCAAACGCCCAGCATATACTTTCTTGAGTGTAGATCACCGTTGGAAACTGCTGGATGCTTCTACTCTGCCGGAGTGCAAGCGTGCCTTGTTGTGTATGACTCGTACAAAACCCACTTCTCATCTCCTGTAATGAGCTAATCCAATCAGTCAAAACGGCAAGATGGGGATAATTTGAAAGGGCATTCGTCAGCTCATGTGGCGCATAGATCAGGTATCAGGTCCGACCTTCGTCACCTTATCGAGTGGAACCCCCCGGAAACCTATGGCCACGGTATCCATTTCCTGCCGGAACCTTGGAGTACAGTCATCGATAAAGATGGGTGATACTTCTAGTAATGTTAGCTTGATCAAAATTTATAAAAGTTCGAAAATATCAAAAAATCGCAACAACATATGAGTCACCCTAATATTAGGTCCGATCTATTTTTGAAACTAACCATGTATACTTTCCTTTCTGTTCAGATATAGTTTCATGCTGCATGGATTCTCCCATATGCTGTGGAGTCTACTATTTTCATTCTGTTACCGCTACTACGTATTGGAACACGAGTCGCCAGCTAAGCGAACAATACTATTAATGCTCGTCCTTGTGTATACCCCATCATTCTTCCAATTTGTAAGTTTTTTTTGCTGGACACATTCTAAAGAGAATGTGTAGAGTACCGGTATCAGGTTTAGGTGTCGTTCTGCTTCGCGAGTGATGATTCTGACAAAATAAGGCGTGCAGTAGAGAACGGACTGGGCTATAACATGAGCGGCGAATGCGTCAGTGGTCATCTGGACATTATGAAGTGGAAAACACTGTTCACTATACTACATATGACTGTGCCGGTCATCCCAGTGTACATCACGATTCTTCTCCTTAGAAGAGCGATCATCTCCAAGCTAAGCATCGAGTCTATGTCTCAGCAGAGTCGACAACTTCATTCACAGCTACTTAAGGTAAGCGAACTTATTGTGTGTTTTTCAATAAATTGCGGATATACGCTAACTTAGAAATCAGTTTTAGCTCTAACGATAAAGGATAAACTTACGCGCTACTTAGTCACTTTTTGGCATGAGCCACGCTTTCTGCTTCTGTGTGATCTCGTGGGGTAATTTGAATGCGTATTTAGCCCAATGACTTGCTGTCCCATAAAGATCGTCCGACTTGCGTTAGTATTCAGGAGACGTCTCGCAGACGTCGGACGTCGTTCGAGGTGCGTCGGAATCCGGAAGACAGCTTCATAGCAAGAGTTTAATTTCGATTGGGAGGCCAATAACGATAAACACTATTGTGTATTTCTTGACCGCTGATACCGGTCTTCGTCTTGATTCGACCGAATGAGGTTGGAGTCGTTGCGAGGATGACAGAGCACGGTTCAGCTTTCTAAAAGGAGGAAATTTTCAGTAACCCATCAACATCGATCGACATTATCGATTTTTGCCTGGTTTCCCATTAGAGGTAACCGATTCACGAGGGACTTTACCACAAGGGGTTTATTGCCGATAGATGAGCTTCATAGGAGAAGGAAAGTTCCGATCGGTGACTAATATCTATCGATGTTATTGATTTTAGCAGAAAATCCGACTCTTCGTTTGTTAGCCTGTGGTATGGCGGCTAGGCAATTCCTCACCACTGCAGAGGTCCGGCGTCAAACAAGGCTACTGTTCAAGGTGTGGGAAGTGGTGGGAGTTCTCCTTTCTGATGGAAAGGCTTTTACCACTGAGCAAAATCTATCAACCCCTGGGGCCGGATTCATGAACGATTTACCGGCGGGTAAGTGCAAGATTTACCCCCACCCCCCACTTACGCGCGATTCATGAACGCGCGGCGGGGAAAATCGGGGGTAAGTGTCGAGGTAAATGCTACCCCGTCGGCGCGTCGGGGAACATTTACCTTCAAGGCGAGGGTTTTGCTCGCGGCCAATTTCTGACCCAGTGCAACCCTCCGCTGGTCCGTTGCCGGCTCTGAGCTGGCCGCCAGCCGCATAATCAATGCTCGATAGGGGGCGCCACCACGCAAATCGTAATTTACGGCTTGCGTGGGTGGACTATGCCCGTCCGCCACCTTAGCCTACCTTGGCATATGTTGTCTATGGGGCTACTGTGGTGGATGGCACCCATTATTAGCCATGTAGGCCCATATTTACAATAGCATCCCTTCTGCCTAATATGCTACTACTTTCCACCGCTCTCCCCCCCCCTTCCCTTTACCTCACATTTCATATTTCATTTCCCCTAACTACGATGCTGCCAGTGTCGGTGGCAGCTACTTCCCAGCAGCAAATGTGACTGCTTGGTTTCGCTGCTAGCTGATGAAATTGGCCGCGGAGCAAAACCCTCGCCTTGGCCGTCATGAATCAGAAAAGAGAGGTAAGTTCAGGGAAAGTGGCGGGTAAATGGTCATCGAGGTAAGTAGGAGTAGAATTTACCTCCGGCCGCGTTCATGAATCCGGGCCCAGGTGCTTCTATCGAGAATGTCGATTTCTGCCTGACGTGGCCGTTTGAAGATGGGAAACAGTGGCGGACTCTGCGGTTTCATGCCGCAAAACTACACGGCTGATCACTGTGAAGGTTCGCAGGATTAAAAGATTTAAAAGGGTTTAAAATGACTTTTTGTACCACTAGATGGGAAAGAAGGCTGCGGCAGAGCAGCAACAGCAAGTGGATTTAGCTTTGTGGCACTGTGCGAGACACCCCAAAAGGCGTATCGGAACACGCCAAATTTGTAGCAAGGATAAGCAAGCATAAGTTCACGTTTATTTTTGAAATATTTATTGTTCATTTTCTTCTATCGCCGTCCTCAGTATGTGTACATTATAAGCCCATTTTGCGACGTTTAGTGTCCCTGGTGGAAGGGGGGATCGCAGAACGCGCCGGGGATTGCGGAACGTGCCATTGCTCCTAGACGCGGAAGCCAATCTCCAACCAGCGGCTCAGCCGCACGGGCAGGGCATGTGGCTGGCTGTCGTGATTACGACAACCGCAACGGCGCGCAACCACCCTGATGTACTTTCGCACATCCGCGGTACATGCTTTGCGACGTGTGTTCAAATTTGCTTACACTGATATTTTTAAGACTCTCACATGTCAAGCTTGCCTGCCGATGCTATTTCTCGTCGCTGTTTCTACCTATGCTCTCGGCCAGTTTGGAATATGGCACAATGAGGTGCTCGAGTCTGCGAATTTTATTTTATTCGGATTCATAACTATGCTGAACCCTATGGTTTCACTCTATTTCATCACGCCGTATCGCGAATGGATACGGGGAAGGATTTGCCGTCCAGCTGCATCGAGCGACCCGATCAGAAGGCGCTGGACAAGCCAGCTTAGTGAAGAAGAGACTCGTAGCCGAGTGAATGCTCCCAAAGTGTAAGCTCGGCGAGTAGGCATCGTTCGCAGAGCTCTGTGAGTTTCCAACTACATGGTCTTATCCATAGGTCAAATCACAGCTATAGGCTAATCAACTCAAGCAAAATGCGCATTCTCTGTCCTTCTTTACCCATTTCTGCTCACCCTAACTGGCAAACCTCAGTGCGGTGTTCGCGACGGATAATCTCAAAATTGGGCAATCAAACCACTTGTTAAATATATAAAAAAATCATCGTAAACGAACAGGGAATGAATCGACGAGCGATGAAACCTTGCAAAAATGCTAGAAAGATGAGAAAGAATAACATCCCCGACGTATCGATGCCGTTTACATTGTAGAATATAGCTTCGTTTCTGTTACAGCCGCAAAATCCAACCTGTTGGTAACATGTGACATTCCAATGACATTCCTCTACAATCAAACTACCAATAAGTCGAACAAAATGTCCGAAATCAGCCGACTTGACTATATTCTCAGCATTTTCAAACTTACAGAGCTTTTGATGGGTGGCGATGTCCTTTCCTCCACGTGGTGCCACTGGAAACTGCCCGCTTTGGCGAGCCGAGCCGAACACGGACACTCGATTGCAGGCGACAGGCCCTTGTGACAGGCCGGCCTACGAAGACCCATGTCACATCACATGGTTTATGACAGCTCAAGTGTTACGAGATAGTGCTACGGCGTCCGCGGGAGCCGACGCGCACTCGCAGAGCCCGGCGAGTGTGAGAAGTATGCGAGGGTCCCTGATGCGAGGACGACATCGGAGGGACAACTGAGCTAGTCCGAAAGTCCCCTAACGTAAGCAGGACCCGCGTAGCTACGTTGAATGTGGGTACGTTGACGAGCCGCTCGTGCGAGTTGGTTGAAGCACTGGAGCGAAGAAGAGTCGATTTCTGTGCGGTGTAGGAGACGAGGTGGTCCTGCTGCAAGTCGAGGGACTGGCCGCGGCTTCAAGGCCGTTCTGTGTGGTAGTCCCAAGACCACCACTGGCGTCGGAATAATCGTCTCCGAACGATTTCGTGACTCGATTGTAAGTGTCGAGCGCTCTGACGATCGATTGATGAAGATCGTTGCCGCCGCTAAGGAGCGACTCTATCACTTCTTCTCTGCGTATGCTCTGCAGACTGGCTGCTCCGATCAAGCCAAGGATGAGTTTTGGAACCTGCTTGAGGAGAAGACAGCAGAGGTACCGTCGAAAGATGTCATTATAGTCGCTGGTGACCTTAATGGGCACGTAGGTGCTACGAAAGACGGTTACAGCTGTCACGTTGGTTTCGGGTACGGGTCACGTAACGCCGATGATGAGCGTATTCTTGATTATGTAGAATCGCATAACCTCACCATAGTGAACACCGTCTTCCGAAAACGCGACTCCCACATCATCTCATAATATAGTGGGGGCACCAAAACTCAGATAGACTTTGTCCTTGTGAAGGATCGAGACCGAAGTCTTGTCACAGACGCGAAGGTCGTGCCGTATGAGACGATCGCCCCACAGCATCGACCGCTGATCTGTACCCTAAAGATCGCCCCTCCAAGGCAGAACCAGGTCGAGCGATGCGGTGCACCGAGAATCAAGTGGTGGCGAATGAGAGAGAAGGAAGCAGCTGTGATTTCTCGCGTGCGGTTACCGACGGTCACAACTGTCCACGAAACTTGGAAGATGGCGACCGACGCGATACGTCAAGCTGCACCGTCGGAACACGGTATTACGAAGCCTGTGCGACGAAAGGTCGGCAAGCAGGCATGGTTGTGGAAAACGACGTGAAGGCAAAGGATCGAGAGAAGAAGTTGCTCTATCACGTGTTTCTCGGCGAAAAGACAGCCGATAACTGGCGGAAGTACCAAGAAGCGAGGAAAGCTGCAAAGAAGGCCGTGGCCGTTACAAAAGCCACTCATTATGGAGATGTCAACGAGAAGCTCGAGTCACGCGATGGCGAGCGGTATCTGTACCGGCTTGTTAAGAATCGCCATCGGCAGACCGAGGATATTGAGAAGTTTTTCGGCATCAATGATGAGAATGGCCGTCTTCTTATGGACCGCAAGAAAGCATTGAAGCGATGGCGCGATTACTTCGAGGAAATCTCTACGGTGGAATTTCCTCATCCAGCCATCCATTCAACGGCTCCAACCCACGGTCCCGTTCAGAAGATTACCGTGGATGAGATTGAAGCGGCTTTGAAGAAGATGAGGCCAGGCAAAGCAACTGGGCCCGACGACGTGGCGGTTGACCTGTGGAAGTCAAAGTTTTGGTACCTTGCTGAGTGGTTGGCGAAGTTCTTTAATCAGGTTGTAGCAGAGAAGAAAGTATCTGACTGTTGGAGTCAAAGTACGACGATTCCGATTTGGAAGAAGAAGGACACTCCTGCTGGCTGCTCCAGTTACCGTCCGATTCGCTTGCTTTCGCACAGCATGAAGATCTTTGAGCGAATTGTCGACGGACGAATTCGAGACATCGTCCAGCTTTCCAGCAATCAGTGCGGCTTCGTGGCTGGCTGTGGCACTGTTGATGCCATTCACGCAGCCCGCCTCCTGATAGAGAAGCATCGCGAGAAACAGAAACCAGTGCATATCGCATTCTTCTACTTGCAGAAGGCCTTCGACCGCGTACCGCGTGAACTGATATGGTACGCCCTGCGTCAACATAGAGTTCCTGAAGAGCTCATAGAGTGGGTGCGAATTCTCTACTCTTGTCCGAAGAGTCGAGTTCAAGCTGGAGCTGGAACCTCGATGGTGTTCCCCATCTCTGTCGGTGTGCACCAGGGTTCTGCGCTTTCCCTACTCCTTTTTATTCTCGTGATGGACGCCATTACACGCGATCTTCGGAAGCCAGTCCCCTGGACACTGTTTTATGCTGATGACGTAATACTCGCTAGCGAAGATAAAGGTGAACTCGAGCGAGAGGTGCAAGCTTGGTGTGATCGTTTGGAGCGGTTTGGACTCAATTTGAACGTGAAGAAGACCGAGTACCTAACGACGGATGTTAATGAGTCGAGCTCCATCATGGTTAGCGGCATCGAGTTCCCACGCACTTCGGTTTTTAAGTACTTGGGATCAGCAGTAGCATCTGATCGCAATCTGATGATCGAAGTGAACTCACGCGTGAGTGCAGCTTGGTCCAAGTGGCGCTTGTTGACTGGCGTGCTCTGCGATAGGAAGATACCAGAGCGCTTGAAGTCAAAAATATATAGAACCGTCGTCCGGCCGGTAGCGATGTACGGCGCTGAGTGTTGGCCAGCGACCATGGAAGTTGAAACGCGCCTCAGCGTCATGGAGACGAAGATGCTGCGATGGACGGTGGAGTCACGCGCCTGGACCGCATCCGAAACGATGTCATTCGGCAGAAGTTTGGTATCGCGCCGATAGCTGACAAGATGCGCGAAGCTCGCTTACGATGCTACGGCCACGTTCTGCGTGGAAAGGAAGACAGCGTCCGCAGGATAGGCCCTTATGTTCGAGGTGGTAGAAAAGCGGCCAAGAGGGCGTCCGAAGCAGAGCTGGGCTGATACGTTACATATGGACTTGAAGGTTGCTGGTCTCCACCCTGATCTAGCGCTGAATCGGGAAAGGTGGCGTCATGACACCAGAACAGCGGACCCCGCTACGAAGCGGGACAGACGCAGAAGAAGAAGAAAAAGAAGAAGACAAAGCTTTTGATGTGCTGTGTCACAATCAGCAGGTAATTGCTTACTAGACCTCATCCCTTACTGTGCAATGTGCCTTGGCTCAATCCCTCATCTACGCTGATTAGGCTCAGTTTAGCTGGTCAAGTCTTAATACTCTGAGACTGTAATTCCTGTGCTCATAGAGCCAATTCGTAGGCCTCCTACTCTGAACTACATGCCCTTAACTCCAAGGAGCTAAGAATTGGTTTTGCTTATCCCATGATTCCGCTATATAGTATCGAGTTGCTAGACAGAATATCACATTAGCTAAAATTTTGACTTGTGGATCTTCTCCTCACCTAGATCATTCGGACCTCTGTGCTCGGAAAAGTCAACAGTAAAGCTAAAAAAAGTAGTAAAGCTAAAGCTAAAGCTTGTTCACCCACGTCTTACCACTTACAAATATCTACGGGTGTTTTGTGGCACTCTTCGGCATCCAGCTGGAAGGTTTGTCGCCCATTTGTGACTACAACATCGTGTTTCACCTCTGTTTTTCCTCAGCACTTCCGAGCGTCTTCGCGACATGTACTCTGATTTCATTACCCTCAGCGAACCTACTACTTGTTCTGCTACAATTCTAATGTATATGCTCAACGTGTTCGTTCTATTAGACCCCCTGTTTCAACAGTAGTTAAGCTTGTGATTGTGCTCAAGTTTCTGTTTGATAAATCCTTCAGAAAGCATTTTCATTTTGTTCAGATGTCGTTCAGATGTCCTGAAAGTCGTCCATAAAGCTTTATTTTCGAATCATGGAATGTCACTCAAAAATGACGTTCACGAAAGATTTCGTCCAAGAGTTCTTATATTTGTACTGTTGGCTGCAAAACTGAATCACCTGAAAGGGGAATCAACGGGAAACCTCTCTATGTAAAGGCGCTGGTTTTGTGAAAAATTATGCAGAGATAAAGAATTCTCCTCCTCATCTCCTTGGAGGTGAAACGGGAACGAGAGGCATCAACACTTTGGTATTAATTTCAACAAAAACTTCACAACGAATATCATTACGTGAACGAATAATATAATTAACACGTTGACGACCGTGTGACATCTGTCAGAACCTTCCGGCTGCGTGGCACCGTGTGACACAATACCGTGTCATAACCTGTAATTGGGCGCGTGTAGCGCAGTCGGAGGAGGCGCGACTGTCGCGTGCACCCGATACCAGGTTCCTGGTTCGGATTTCCCGCCCAGGCCAACCAAGCCTTCCATCCCTCCGGGGTCGGTGAATTGGTACCAGACTTGTCTGGGAAGGATAGAGCGCTGACTTGTTCATCGGCTGGCCACCGCAAGTCATTGTATGGCCAAATTCATGTCGCCTCCACGACATCCCGTAGAAGTAGAATGCGCTGGCGCATCCCAGAAGGGATTGAGTAACGCCGTCCTTTATCCTTTTTAACCTGTAATTTATTTTTCTAGTTGGATTCAAATCTTTCGATGGAACTTTTTTGTGTTATGTGTGAGAAGCGTGGTCCACGAAAACAATTTCCAGGTACTGACTTCTCCAGTTTCTCGACAAGTAGTGGCTTTAATTATCAATCATGCTCTCGAAAATTTACAAAAATCGATTGCTTCCACGTGCCAGACGCATAAAAATCGCGCGGTCGTCAACGTGTTAAAGTAAAAAGAGACCGCGTATAAACGAGCAGATCATCGGAGCAGTTTCTGGAACGCGTCATGCCTCACACGGCCAAGTGTTCCTAGTGCATTTTCCACTGAAATAGTGAATTGTCTGTGATTCCGGCACTGATGAGCTGGTCACCGGCGAACGTCATCGAAGAAATCGCATGGGTGTGACCGATCAGAGCCAGATACCCTGCCTGAAACACAGTGACATTAGTGGAGTCAGTGCAAGACGGCCTGCTTCTCACTTCCAACGTTTGGGTGAACGCCGCAGAGGGTGAAGTGCACATTTTGCTGTTTACTATTCAGTATTTGCTGTTTTATTTAAGCCAATAACGAAACAGCATTTCCTACACTATTTTAATGGACTTTTTAATGGTCTTCAAGCAACCACATTTAACACTTAGGCATTTTTCGCTATCAGGACGGCATCGGAGTACTTCACATTGAGCAAGATTGTCAAGTTCCTAGCAGCTTAGACAATTCAACAATCTTCTATCCTTGTTGCACCTGAAGTCATGGTTTTTATATCATTTTCACGTCAAATTGAGTTCTCTTTTAAACCAGTTTTCTGAATTTGAAACGAACGCCTTTTCAATCAAAACAAGCTTCTTACACATTAAGCTAGAGACTCTCTGAGGCGACTAGAAGAATCATTGTTCATAGAAAATTTAGTATAGCTGTCTTTGAAATTTTTTAGTTCACCTGCCCTCGGGCAGAGTGCCCAATTTGACATGAAAATGGTATATTTTAGCCTTTATTTTATTAGTTTTTGCATTACTCCATATTTCTGGGATGTCAATAATAACAAAGCTATAAAGCAAAATGAAGTAAACTGAAAAAGCTGACAGATAGTAGGGGATATTTAAGAGTATATGTGAATATAATAATATATGATGTGTGTCTAAATTTAAGTGAAAAATGTCCAATTTGACGTAAAAATTGTGTAGTTTTTGCCGTCCGTTTCTTTGTCACTGTCTTCATCTACATAGAGCAGCAAGTTAGAAGAGCGTGAGATAAGTACTCGAACGTATACAAGCCATACAAAAGCACTTAAATAGTGGGGGCAATAAAAATTACTTCAAGTGAATACGACCCAAATGGCTAAGAATTAATAAGGCAATCAAACAATAAAATACGGTAATAACTCAAGAAAAGCAGTGGAAAACATGTGAGCAAGTGGAGTTAAGATAAAACAAGATCAAGATGGATCAATACGAAGATGGCACCGTTAGGACAACTAATTTTTCAAAGACAAGTACTCCGACACATCTAACGGCGTGTCGCGCACTTGCGCGCTTCGCGCGACTTTCTAGCATCACTGACCTATGGAAAGTAGTTTTTGTAAAACTTAAAATCGGCTAGCATCTAGGACTTGGTGCGTACTTTATCAGCATCAAGCCCTTCTCCACCGGTACCTTCATAATAGACGGTCTTTCCTGACCGGCCAGTAATGTCATTGGTTTGTGCTGCGCAGTACTTCTGTTCCTCAGGTTGTTCCTCAGCAATCGTTCTCATGCTCAACAGCTAGCGTTTCAAGTTGTCGTTGACATGTCTCCGAAGCCAGGTTCGCCTCTCTCGTTTCTTCTTACTGGATCTAATTTCTAGCCCGCCTTTACAGGTCTTCCCTCCCTCTCTTTAGTCCCCCACCTTCCTGGTCCCAACTGCTGGCCTTCTTTGTTTTCACTATTGACACCTACTGGTCTCTTCTTGCTGGTTTCCCCGTCCTGGCCTCTCCTCCAAGTTCTTTCTCGCTCTCCTGGTCGCTCTCCTGGTCCACCATAGATGTCCCCTTACCGCCCTTCTCCACTACCCCCTTAGTGGCCCTCCCAGCAGCTCCGGCACGGTCGGTGACACGTATTCAGAATCAGCATGCTTGCTGCGCGACGTAGGGAGCCCGTTTTCTGGATCAAGAAGCTCAGAAGCGCGCGCAGTCGCCGCTGTGTCGAGCATGAAGAGGCTATGCATATGGCAGATTCCTTGTTCTCCGTATGAATTCCCTTACGGCTCCCTTCTTGTTGGTTTCCCATGCTGGTCCCACCTCCAGGTCCTTTCTTCAAGGTATGTTCCTCCTCAACCCCTCGGATCCTCCCTACTACTCTACCCCAATTAAGTAGGCCGCCCACGCTCACGACACGACGACGGCGAGCGAACGCCCATTGTGCGACATCGGTGTCACATCCTCTAAATCCGGTCTCTCTTAATGATAATGGATCCCCTTGCTGATCCTCCTTACTGTCCCCCTCCCCTGATTGGTAACTCCCTAACGATCCCAGCATATTGCCTAAACCCTTCATGGTGCCACCTCCTGGCCTGCTTCATTGCTCTCCCCATCGATCATAACGATGCTCCTCCTGGTCGCTGCCTCCTGATCGCCGTCGGTTCTCCACCCTCAAAGTCCCCTTTTACCCTTACCACTTTAGTAGCGTTCTCATGCTAATGGCACGAAGTCGGCTTCTGAATCTGAACGCTCATAAACGCGCGTAGGTGCTGTTGTGTTAAGCAGTAAAGGGCTGCGTTTCCCCTACTGCAGCAACATCCCAGGTAAAATAGCAAATTTTGCCCGCGCTGTAGATGATGAGGCTACCGCATTCTGGTTAGATCATCGACCGCCCTCGCTGTGGATAATGCGGCGTATCTCACTTAGGTTAGATCACTCCATGTGCAAACTCTTTTATATATATATACAAGTGCTGCGACACGCCTAACGGCGTGTCTCGCACTTGCCCGCTTCGCGGGGTGATACAGTTAGTCTTTTTCTCAGGAACTACTTTTGTACAAAGAAAGATGTGCGCTTCAAAAAAAATTATTCGTAGCGCAACGAAAATGGTTTAATTTTTACTCAAACATCTCGGTGAATACTACGTTTGAAATAGTCTTCCGTCCTGGTGGTGGCCAAATTTTCAGATGGGATCTCTGTCGAACACGTGAGCACGCCACATACAGTTGACCATGAGAAAAAACTGGGCTGGGGAGGTATACACCGACCCAGTTGAATGTTTGTCCCTGACTCTTGTTTATTGTCATTGCGTAGGCCAAACGCACAGGAAATTGTCTCCTCTTAAATCTGCACGGTGAGGTGTCATAGGCAGGCGGACAGAATATTATTCTAGGAATAAGGACGTATTGTCCTTTGTTCGCACCAGTTGCAATTTTGCAGCCAAGAATGTACCTATCCATATGTTCAACGGTGAGTCGCGTACCATTGCATAGACCCTGGTTGACTCTAAGATTCCGCAGAAGCATCATGACTGCTCCTTTCTTTAGATGGAGTTCATGTGGCGGGTATCCCTTGGGTGTCAAGAAACTCCAATGAATACTAATTGTCGTTGTTAGCTTCAGTTTCGTCATTCATAACCTCATCTATGCTTCTGTAAATCTTCTCCTGCCCAGGTAGTTTCGAAAGCACTTTGTTGTTTATCTCCAAAGAGTCGAAATTCCTAGGCGTCAAGATCGCTCTACCGACTGCAGCGGACATATCTTCTAAGCTCACTATATCACCAAATATCTCATCTGCTATGTCTACAGAGCACAGCATATCGTCGGGCACTTTCACTTCGTTGGAATCGTTTTGGAGCTCTCCGTTTCCAAGTTGAATTAGAAAGTTAGACCAACCGATTCCACCGCTGGACGCTCTCGCATGCTCAGTCAATCTGTATTTAAAGAAATGAGGCCACAGTGGGGAGCTCTTAATAGAAACGTTCAGAATTTCGGACCGTCCTGCTTTTGGCACGACAGGAGTAATTTGTCTGAAATCACCTCCTAGGATAATCCAGATGCCTCTAGCGCGACGTAGAGGATCTTTTTTCTGAATCGAGACGTTTAGAAATACGTGTAGTTGCCGTTTGTCAAGCAGGAGAAGGCTATACTTCCTCTGTAGATCAGCATCCCATGTTGAATTCTGAAAGCGCCTGCACGCCGGTGAAACAATTCCTTAATTCAGATGCTTCTGGGGCGGCGTAGAGGACCTGTCCTCTGAAACCAGCACCACAGAAGACCCACCTTCTGAATGCAGAGGATCAGAAGCGCGCACAGTTGCCGCTGTGTCGAGCATGAAGAGGCTGCGCATATGGCAGATTCCTTGTTTCGCGTATAAATTTTCTTACGGCTCCCTTCTTGCTGGTTCCCCGTCCTGGTTCCGCCTCCAGGTTCCTTGTTCCTGGTCGATCTCTCCCCCCCCCCTAGGGATCCTCGTTAATACTCTCCCCAATTAAGTAGCTCTCCCATGTTCACACACAACGACGGCGAGCGAACGCCCATTGCGTGTCATCGGTGTCACATCTTCTAAATCCGTACTCTCTTATTGGTAATGGGTCCCCTTACTGATCGTCTTAACTGCTCGCCCCCCCCTGATTGCTAACTCCCTACTGGTCCCTCCTTAATGCTTCATTGATCCCCCTATCCACCCCCTCCTCTCCTTCCCGATGCTTCCTCCAAGTCGCTACCTCCTGGTCGCTGTCGATTCTCCACCTCGAAGTCCCCCCTTATACTCTTCCCCCTTTAGTGGTCTTCTTATGCTAATGGCACGAAGACAGCGGCACGGCTTCTGAATCTGGACGCTCAGGAACGCGCGTAAGTGCTGTTGTGTCAAGCAGTAAAAGGATGCGCTTTCCATGCTGCAGCCATTCCCACGTTCAATGAGAAATTTCGACCGCGCTGTGGATGATACAGCGTACCTCACTTATTAGATTAGATAGATAGATAGATCATTCGACCGCTCTCGCTGTGGATGATGCGGCCTTCCTCACTTCCGTTAGATCACACCACGGACAAACTCTTTTATATAAAGGTGGTGATATGAGAGTAAGGAGTAATCCGCCTTTCGCCACCAATGCCGCCACCACAGGAACAACCCATGATTGCCTCTCTTTTTTAAGCGTCTTGTTGCCTTTCCCAATCCCACATGTAGTGCATCAAAATAGACAATTGTAGACAGATGGATTTCCCGCTTTCAGTCCAACCATGCTTTCAATCCCTCCGGGGTCCATGAATTAGCGCTAAACGCGGCTCGAAGAAACCACTAATTTACCTATCAGCTGGATACCGCAAGTCGCTGTAGATGCCAAGTCTTCTTCTTCTTCTTCTTCTTCTTCTTCTTCTTCTTCTTCTTCAGCGTTTGTCCCGCTTAGCTGCGGGGTCCGCTTTCCTGGAATGTTGGCGCCACTTTTCCCGATCAAATGTCTGATCAGGGTGCAACCTAGCCATCTTCAAGTCCTGGTGCAGCGTATCAAGCCACCGCTGCTTTGGTCGCCCACGTGGCCGCCTACCGGGCACATCAAGGTTAAGACCAGTCTTTCGGACGGTGTCATCTTTAGCGCGATGGACGTGGCCATGCCATCGCAGACGAGCTTCGCGCATCTTCAAATAAATATCGAGGTGACACCGAACCTCTGCCGTATCGAGTCGTTGCGTGCCCGATTCAAACGCGAAATTCGGCCGTCCACCGCACCATCTTCGTTTCCATTACGCTGAGCCGCCTTTCAATTTCTTTGGTAACGGGCTAGCACTCAGCTCCGTAAATAGCTAATGGTCGAACGACTGCTCTGTAGGTCTTCGATTTGAGGCGCTCTGGCATCTTCTCGTCGCAGACTCCCGTCAGAGAGCGCCATTTGGACCAAGCTGCACTCATGAGTTCACTTCAACGAGTGCACTACTATCACTGATCCCAACTACTTGAAAGCCGAAGTACGTGGTAATTCGATGCCGTCCACCTTAACGGAGCGAGACTCGTTTTCGTCAGCGGTCAGGTATTCGGTCTTTTTGACGTTAGGCTTGAGCCCAATTCTACCCAAGTGATCACACCAAGCTTGTACCTGCCTCTGTAGTTCAATATTGTCGTCACTAGCGAGCATTACATCAGCATAAAGCAACGCCCAAGGAACAGGCTGCTGAAGATCACGAGATTTGGCATCCATGACGACGATGAGGGGCAGTGGGGAGAGCACAGACCCTTGACGTACTCCGACAGAGATGGGAAACTCCATCGACGTACCTGCTGCAGCTTCCACTCGGCTCTTTGGGCAAGAGTAAAGTATTCGTACCCACTCTATAAGCTCTTCGGGGACTCCGTGTTCTCGTAAAGCATACCATGTCACTTCATGCGGAACGCGATCAAATTCCTTCTCCATCAACGGTGCCACAACCAGCTACGAAGTCGCACTAGTTGGTAGAAAGCTGAACGAGATCTCGAATGCGCCCGTCGACAATCCGCTCGAAGATCTTCATGCTATGCGAAAGCAATCGGATTACACGCTAGTTTGTGCAGTCTGCTGGACTGCCCTTCTTCTTCCAAATCGGAATCTTTGTGCTTCTCTGCCAAATATCGGGCACTTTTTTCTCCGCAATAACCTGGTTGAAGAATGTCGTCAGCCACTTCATTGGGTACCAGGATTTCGACTTTCACAAGTCGGTCGCCAAATCATTAGGGCCCGTTGCCTTGCCAGGCTTCATCTACTTCAGAGCCGCTTCTGCCTCCTCTACGGTGATTTTTTGAGCGGAACCGTATACAGGAGGAGAAGATGGAATATCCGGATGAGCAAACTCTACTGTCGAGACTTCCTCGAAGTAGGTGCGCCATCGATTCAAAACCATCTTGCGATCCATTATGGAAATGACCGTACTCATAGTTGATGCCAAAGAACTTCACAACATCCTCAGTTTGGCGATGTTGACCTTGGCGAGTCGGCAAAGAAATCGCTCGCCATCGCGCGACTCAAGTTTCCCGTTGACATCATCGTAATGAGTGGCTCTTGCAACGGCTACCGCCTTTTTAGCGGCTTTCTTGGCTACCTGATACAGACGCCATTTATCGGCTGTCTTATCGCCGAGAAATGTGTGGTATAACTTTTTCTTCTCTTGGACTTTCTCCTTAACTTCGTTGGTCCACAGCCATATCTGCTTATCGACCTTACGCCGTCCCGGTTTCGTAGTGCCCGGTTCGGAATGCGCACCACTGGTATTGCGTCGGTGGCACTTTGCGATATCTCGTCGACGGTCAAGAGCGTCGGCAACCGAATGCGCGAAGTCACAGCTGCTTCCTTTTCTTTCAGTCGCCACCACTTGATCCTTAACGGGCTGCTCTGTTCGACCTGCTTAAACATCGGTGGTGTGATCTTCATAGTGCAGATCAGTGGGCGGTGTTGCGTGGCGACCGTTTCATACGGCACGACCTTCGCGTCTGTTACAAGCCCTTGGTCACGAAAATCTGGTGTTCACGATGTTGAGGTCGTGCGACTCCGCGTACTCGAGGATACGCTCACCATCAGCGTTACGTGAACCAAAACCGAAACCACCATGACAGCCGTACCCGTGTTTCTCAGCGCCAACGTGCCCGTTCAGGTCACCTGCGACAATGATTACGTCTTGTGACGGCACTTCTGCTGTCTTCTCATCAAGCAGGCTCCAAAATTCATCCTTGGCTCGCTCAGAGCAGCAGTCTGTGGAGCATATGCAGAGAAAGGTGATACCACCGCCGTTCTGCAGCGATAACGACCTTCATTAAGCGATCATTGAAATGTTCCACGCTTGCTATCGCGTCTCGGAACCGTTTGGAGACGATTATGCCAACACCGCTGGTGGTCCTGCGACTACCAAACAGAACGGCCTTATAGCCTCGGTCTATGTCCCTTGACTTGCAACAGGCCACCTCGTCTCCTGCACCGCACACAATTCCTTCTCCAGTGCCTCTGTCAATTCGCAGGAGCGGCCCGACAACGTACCCACATTCAGCGTTGCCACGCAGGTCTCTCCTACGTTGCGAGACTTTTGGACTAGCAGTTTCCTCCCGATGCCCTCCTCGCATCAGGGACCCTCGCATACTTTTCACACTCGCCGGGCTTTGCGAGTGCGCGTCGGCTCCCGCGGACGCCGTAGCATTATCTCAAGCAACATTCAACATCATCAACCATATGATGTGACATGGACTGTTCGTAGGCCGGCCTGTCACGAGGGCCTGTCGCCTGCATTCGAGTGTCCGTATTTAGCTCGGCTCGCAAAAGCGAACAGTTTCCAGTGGCACCGTGTGAAGGAACGGACATCGCCACCTGCAGAGGCCAAGTACGCAATCAAATTGCTTCCGCGACATCCCGTAGAAGTTGAATACGTGGCGCATCCCAGAAGGAATTGACTAACGCCGTCTTTTATGGTTTATCGTTTAAAATAGATTAAGAAAATATTAAAGGAGACAATATAAACTTAGATATAGATAATTAAATAGATCCATAAACAGATATGTATTTAAACAAAAATAATAATAAAATATTTGTAAAACTTTTATTACGTAATTATTTAATGGACAAATAAAGTTACAGTTGGAAAATCTCCTTACTCCATCGATGAGCGACAAGGTGGAAGTTACAATAATTAGGGTTCGTCTCAAGACAGATGGCAGAACAAACTAAAAAAATTGTATTTTCATTTCTCCATGTCATTCAAGTATATTTAACACGTTGACGACCGCGCGATCTTCGCTTGTCTGGCTAGTCAATTTTTTACAACTTTTTGAGAGTGTATGCTTGTTAATTGAAACTACTATTTGTCGAGAAACTCAATAAATCAGTAACCGAAAGCTGTTTTAGTGGACTATGCTTTTTATAATAATCTTTAAAGATGAAGGCATAGCACAAAAAAGTTTCTTTGAAAGATTTGAGCTAACAAGGAAAACAAATTACAAGGCTTTGACACGTCATTGAGTCAGACGGTTCCAAGCGGTCGAAAGGGTATGACACGACATCGTGTCACGCGGTCGTCTACATGTTAGCAATCACCCACGCAAACTATGTATGTGCATCTAACAGCACACTTTGCAGCATCTCTCTAATAGCTATCATTTCATACATTTTCTATAGGCTTGAATAAGGAACCCCATTGAAGGTGGATACTGTAGGAGACTGAAATTGGAGGAAACGGTAAGAACGGTGTATATGATAACGACTAACCGATGTGCTTTTCACTGGACAACAATAAAGGCGAAGCGAACCGTTGTCTCGTCCTACAACGAGGCTGTCTTTGGAATTTGATCGGCTGACAGAAGTGATACCTGAACGAAACTGTGGCTGACAATTCTGTATTGTGCCCAATTCATACATCAACGCAGGAAATTAAACATTGTCCATTAATTTCCGGCAATAAATAATTGAATAAACAAATAAACATTGTCTTGTTGAGACCCTGAAAGAATTACGGGTTTGTCTGAATTTCGACTAAGAATCTATATCTGGGGAAGTGAGCTAAAGTGTAATACATTATTTTTGCGTTTTTGGAGAGGAGCGTTGGTTAAAATATGATGCTAGAAATTACCTTCGACCGAATGCGCCACGCATCCTGCCTCATATGAGATCCGACAGTTACATGAAGCCCATTCCAAGTCGCGAATGCTGGCGTGGTCCACTAGTTCACCATTCGCAGCCGTCCCTAAACAACATGCACTTCCTTTGTAACCTGGAATCGCATACGGGAAAGGGGCGCCGCTCATACAGTGATAAATGTGCCCAACAGTGGAGTTTCCACGGATATACTGTGAGCTGACATCCCAGTCGGCGGATATCACATACGACGACAAGGAGCCGATTCTGGAGATTCGATGAAACTGACGGTGACTGCTGTCGAGGCGATATATGATCGCAGCGAGTTCCTGGAAGGTACTAAGGGATTGAGATCTGCATAAGCCACGGCAAACGCCGTTTACTCAATTAATCAAATAAACACTGCAATGTTTTGGACGACTGCACGGCACAGTCTTATCAAAAGAACAATTATTTTTGCCGGATCACCTAAGAAAACGCACCTGAGATATTCTTTTGGCCAAGCGAATAGGAAATGTACGCTCATTCACAAAGTGTGAACATTTCTGCCTAACCATAAAACATCCTGTATAGGAGTTTTTATGCAAATTTGCTCAAAACAAAACACTCCTTTGCCTTCTTTTTAAAGTGTCTACTTCTACTTCAAGTCCCACATATGACCTCTAGTTGAGTATGGCACCCTTATTTTCAATCCCCATGGAAAAGATCGTTGTTTAAAAAAACTGCTGAACACTTTTACGAGGAAACGTTTCATAAGGAAGCTTGGATTTGCTTATGAAGCCATTCCTCGATAAAACGTTAGTAATATTAATCTCATAGAAAGAAATTAGACCTCATCAAGTTGCATAAAATCCTGACAAGGGCCTCAAGTATTGCAACCGAAGGGTTTCTGACCCTGACCATGAGGTCGCGACGAGTTGTTCGAGCGCATGGGTTGAAGTTAATTGGACCAAAAGCGAAGCTGAGTTATAGGGTTCATTTTTAGCTACAGAGCATGTTAGCTGACATGGATTTCCATTTCATAAACATGTACTACTTTCACGTTGAACTGGACACTTTTCAAAACAAATTGGACACTCTGCTAAGCTAGCCTAAGACTTTTAACATCAAAGCGAAGTCTTCCGAATTAAAATGGCCTACAGGCAGGTTAAATTACAGACTCACTAACATGGTTAGAGTAATTTTTTCTTCAAGAAAAATTTGATATAACTTTCCTTGAAATTTTCTAGTTCACCTGCCTCAATTTGTGTAGTAATTTCATCTTTTAAGAAAAAATGATAAATTAAATGTTGTTTTAAAACGCAATAAGTGAAACACAGCAAGTCATGTAGTGCTTTAAAAAAATGGATCGCGCAATGCGCTCGAAAAGCAAGTCGCAACTTTTATTTGATTGATAGTGTAAGTACTGCTCACACATGCAGCATCAAATTGAGGATATGTGTGTTTTCTTAGAATTGTTTCTGATGTACTGTTTGCAGGTGTGAAACTCTATGCGAACAGAAATTTTGCTATCAATCGAGCAAATTCGCGACGTCTTGGACAAGGCTTGGCGAAATTTGTTTTTTGGCACTAAAAATAGTCGCCATCCTGTTCTTTAAAACAAGCTTTAAATCATTGTTTTTTAAATAATTTCGCAACATTTTAAACCATGTTTCTCTTACTGGGAAGTGAATTAAAACTTCAAAGAAAGCTAGACCAAAATTTTTCTTGAACAAAAAATCATTCTATCCCTTTTGGAAAGTCTCTAGTTAAATGTAGAAGAATCTCGTTTCGATTTAGAAAAGTTTGTTTTGATTTCAAAAGTTAGACAAACTTAGAAGAGTGTCCAGTTTGACTTGAAAATTGACGATAAAATGATAAATATATACCTTTGATACGCTTATTTCGATTGAGGTGTTCGATTTAAAATGAAAAATGTGTAAGAAAGCAGCTAAAGATTTACAGAGCCGAAGTCAGTGCTCACCCTGCTCTTGACACCAACTGTGAGAAGATGCGTGTCTCACGCGGAATACTCTGCGTCTCTTCCCTATGGTTAAGGATACGGTTGCTGTGTTGTCGCAACTGCGTGGGTCCCACTAAGATTTCATCCTAAACGGTCCTGGCTTACCTTGGTGGCAACGAAGAGCAGCAAGCCGTTCGAAGCGAACGCCAGGGAGGTGATCGGCTGCGTGGACTCCTTTTGTTCAAATACCGTATCCCTTGATGACAGGTCCACTGCGCTCCACGTTCCTCCGCAGAAACCCAGCGCTAGCAGTGAACCCTGCGCGTCCACAGAAGCACAGCTGATGCCCTCCTGAAAAGAGAGAGAGAGCGGCTGATGAACTTCTTCGAGCTGCACCCGCAGGTCTACTTCAGAAGATATTCCTACCCCGAAGTTCTTCCTCCACTCTCGCTTCTTCGTAGAGGTATTATACTGTCGAACACAGCCGTCGGCGCTGCATGTTACGAAGAGATGCGACTGCACGGCTGCGCAGCAGGTGACGTCTTCTGAATCGCCCTGGGAAAGACGGAATTCGGATAAATCGAATAGAATCTCGGAAAACTGAAGAGCTTACATCGACAATTTCCTCGAAATCCGTCTCGAAGTCGCCTTCGAAGAGCGCGTTCCTTGAAGTGCCGACGACGATCCTGTTGCCGTCGGGGTTGAGGATCACTCGTGGTGTGCCGGCGTCGTCGGGTAGCTGAATGGGGAACGTTGAATCCAGTATGATATCAGATTCACTTCTGTTGGTTTGATAAGTTGGTTTGATTTGACTCTAAAGAATAGTCCCTATCTTACCGTTAAATGCTTTTCATTGACCATCGATATACGAATGGAAAATTCTTGGCGCGAGCGAAGTTGGATGGGACACACGTGGAGTTCGATTTATCAGGGTAACGTAGACCCCGTCGTCATATCCCAGCGAAGTAGGGTACTGTCTGAGGGTCGAAGTCGTTCTCGTCTATTCACAGCAGTAGAGTTTCATTTGCTGAAGCGAAGTTGATCTCTGATGCATCGCTCTTTATATGGCTTGAGAGTAGGAAACATAACAATCTTCTAAGAAATAGGATGGAAGCTATGCTCCCGCCGTTTTTAACATCTTCCTCTAATTTCACTGAATCTTTTTTGTCAACTTTACAAATCGTTCAAAAGAGTATGATCTGATTTAGCAGGAAGTGTGTTTCGCTTCTTTCGCATTTCAATTTTTGTCAATTTTTAAGTTATTGAAGAGGACAGTTCAAAAAACTACATTCGCTGCCGGCTCCTTCTCTCTACTTACATTTGAAGTTTTTCGCACAACGTTTTACATCTTTCGAAAGAAGATGAGATGAGAGCTCTACAAGAATATGTGTTGGGCTTTCCCTTCATTGAATTTTAGTTAATTATCAGGGCATGTTTTTACAGACTATAGCGTCGAGCCGCGCAGTGGCTAAAGTACAAATTACGCTTTAGTCAGCCTCATCGCTTCTAACCCCTGCTTCGTTACGGCAGAAGTACAGTATACATAGAAGGGTGCATTGCTGTAGCGTCCAGATGTAGCTTGTATTCATCCGCAGGAGAGAAAACCAACATTTGTGAAATAGAGTAAACGTTCAAGGAAGCAGTTGGTTTTAATCAAAAATTAGCATTGGAGCACGAAATTTTCCACATCCTATCTTTACTATTACATATATATATCCCATTTGTATATATATATATATCTTTACTATATATAATCGGGAGAGGCATGAGTCATGTCTGAAGCTTCGCCGCGCTGTCCGAGGCCCTCGGCGACAGCAGGTCTGCCCTGCTGACGACACATGAGGTGTTGACGGGAGACGTTGATCGGCTCATAGCATCTATTGTGTTTACGGAGTCATCATTATTATCCTTATCATTATCACTACTATCATTCTGAAGCCGCCGCGCTGTCCGAAGCCCGCAGCGACAGTGGGTGGGCCCTGCCAACGACACATGACCTGTAGATGGCGCATGTTGATCACATCAAGGGTGTTTATCGACCAGCTACCAGAGGGATGGAAATCGAAAAACAATCCATGAGGTTTCGAAAGACGTATCTGTTGGCGTCTACTTTTTCGTTCAGCTCCCTAACATTAGCAACAGCATATTGTGATGGCCGATGGTGTTTCGATCGGGCAGTCGGCCTTATTAGTCGCTCAGAAAATCAATATCGATCGATATTATCCATTCTTGAGCGGCGCTATCGGTTCTCTCCAGACTTGATCGATCTAGGTGGGTGTTCCGTGATTATGATGGCCGACGGAAGGTCGATCAGGAAATCAGTCACCAAGCCGAAGTTTCGCACAGGCAATCGACATCGACCGATATTATTGACATTTTGAGCGCTGATATCGGCTTTTTCTCAGTTCTTATATCGATCGGTATTGCCGATCGTTTTACCTGTTCTCTCAGAATTAATCGGGTGGGTGTTCCGTGATGATGACCGACGGAAGGTCGACCAGGTAATCAACACGGGGGCAGACATAACTCCAACGCCGCGCGAACCCCACTGGCGTCGCGCACGGTGCGCGACGAAATTGGACGAGTTGTCGCGGTCCGATGCTTCCGACGGCTAGAAACGCTTCCTACAGGGAAATGCTGCACGCCTTTGCCTTATTTCAACGTTTCTTGGAGATGGTATATGAATGTGGTTTCAATAGGACGATCAGCGACAGTTTACACAGGAGTCCTGGTCATGTGGATGGTTTCTATCGTCAGTATTTGCCATCTACAACTTCTTCGGTCAATTTTTACCCGTAATTATGGTTATACTACGGAAAAAGTTTACTATGACCCATTCTCGGATCAATCGTCCTGCTGCAGACTGTTGCCTACCACATTCTGTGGGATCCTAAGTTCCTTGCTAGAAATGTGGTCTGGGAGCTTAAACACTTTCGCATGGTTAGCTGCGGAGCACGAGAACATTTCGTGCTCCGCAGCTAACCATGCGTCACCGAGCGCACGTCCGCGTTTCAGCGCCACCACGTCGCACGCGGCTAGAGCGCGACGTCGCGTTGGAGTTAGGTCCTGGAGCCTAATCAACCACTATGTTGAAGCTTCCATCAAGCAATCAATATCAACCGATATTATTGTTTGGTCAATGTCATGGTATGGAAGACGCTTCTTTTGATTTGAAAATTGCTCACTTTAATATCAAGGGCATACATACTTCGCGCGCTGGATTATTGAGCTATTTCTACCAGCCCAGTTCCTCAAATTTTAAAGGGTGGACCAGGAGAGGTCAGCGAAGAAAGTTCGTCGGACCTACGCTCAGTTCGACTACGGTTTTAACCAAGTCTTGCTCCTTGGTCCTCAATTTTCGGCAGTGCTTTGACCAATTTCCATGCTACTGTATGGAGATGCGGACAGTATTTTTTGTCTTGAGTCACGCCTTCCGAAATTCATCACACCTCGTGGCTTAAAGCACGACGAATGGACAGAAACGTCAGAAATTCGATTAGGCTTGACGAGGTGTAATAGGTTGTGAACACAACCTTAGACGAGGCAGGTGTGCTGCGTACATTTTCCTGAGTGCTGTACTGGGATGTTACTGATATTCAGCAAGGCATCATTCGATCTATAGTAAGCGTTCGTTCGAACATGTACGACTTCGACGCTAGGATGGTTCCTTACCCAGTGTTGGTTGTCGGCGAAGCCGGCGACGGACGCTGGCTAAAGAAGCATCCCCTGCTAGGCTTGGGCTACGTTTCCAGCGTGGTCGCTGGTAGTAAATAACCGATAGTAAATGGATACCCATTTCAAGTTTACCTAAGAGGCAGTGAGTAAGCATATGATGCATGCTAGATTCCGCACAGGTTTCTATCTACCTCTTCGGCCGCCTACCCCGGCAAACTCCTTGAAGAACCCGGGCCGTGAATGACGACAATGTTTTAATATGACGACGTACGATGAGGCGCAAAGTACGCAATTACGTAGCAGGCACCGTATTGCCAATGCTCACCAAATCGAGTCAGGTCTGATTGATTCGCACTTAGGCGGACGCTCTGAGTTATCGCCCCGACCAATGGCGCGCGGCCGATCCGTCTTCTAGCGATGCAGGTACAGCAGAAATCGTGGTGAGAAAGAGTTCTTTCAGTTGTTTTATGTTCCGAAGAGGAGTACGCATGGCCTCTAAGCACTTATAAACAGTACCCTTTCACCCGTGTTGTAATCTGTTCTCGACTCTAGACTATAGCTATCAGGATTTTGTAGGAGTAGAATCATGATCCATCTGTCACGATTTAGGAAACAAAAAATGCTGAGTATAATGAAGAACGAGAAGCTCTCCTATTTATACATGTGCGGTAGTTAGGCAGTTCTGAAAGCTACACAAAAGGTCCTATAGGAACTAGTATCTTGCAGATCAATAAAACGTTTCATAGTCCAAGGACAACAAGTGGTGTTCCCTCGTTTTAGGAACTTTAACTACACATTTGCTCACGAATTCACTGATTTCTTGGCCTTCCATATGGGACAAGCTGTAGTTAAAACTTTATGACTCATTTTCTGGTTGGCAACACATGGAGATTGGATCTTCCCAAAGTGAAAGGAAACAATAAGAAAGCAAGAATCTGTTTTGGCACCTCAGGAAACAAATGCACTGTGGACTAGATAAGGCTAATAATAGCCTGGGTATTTGTGCTATTGCATTCGAGAATGAACGCCTTTTCTGCCCAATATATCAAGAGTGCTCTCACTATCACCCGCTTCATGACGAAAACTGAGGTGAGGAATAGGTGGAGAATGGACTGAAGTTTAGCAGGGCTACTACTTTTCAAGTCTGCACTTCAAAACTATGGACGAGAAGGTCGGCATAAAGAACGGTGTAATATTAAAAATTGAAGCAATTTGTTTATAATGACGTTTTTGCGCAGTTTTCGCCACTGCCATCGGAAAATGACTGCGTATACTTCACGCTGTTCTCCTCAATGCAGCTTATCCGGACTCCCATACCCTCCCTGTGGATGCGGACGTATGAGTCATCCGGCTGCTGGCCGGTCGCGCGCCATTGGTCGGCGCGATTACTCAGAGCGTCCGCCTAAGTGCAGTAAGTGCGAGGGGTGGTAACTCTGGGTTCGGCGTAAGGTTTATCCATAGCAGCAGTCAATACAAGGACGAAGAGTGGATCACAGTGTCCCGGGATTGAGAGTCGATCGTGCTGCCCTCGGAGTCGTCCTTGGGTTCGCTGTCGCTGTCGTTGAGCTCCTCGTCGCCGCTCTCGTCCTCGGCGCTGCCGGCCGCCGTCGTCGCCTCCACGCATCTCCCCGATCGCTCCCCCGCCTCGGCTCGCTAGAATCAATCGGATCAGAGAAGGCGTGGAAATCACAGAACGCTCAGCTAGCTTCGCTTACACCTCCCCCTTTTTACCAAAAGATCGTGACCCAGAATTTAGCTGAAAGATGCGTAACTGAACCGATCCCTAGAGCAAACTGAGAAACACCTACCCTATTCCGGTGGAAGGTAGTCTCCCAAATTCATGGCTGGAACGATGGCTCCATGCTGCCTTGCCCACGCGAGAACCGCATTCCAGAATGGCACAACCGCAAGCGAAGCCTGGTGGCCCAACACGAACTGTCCGTGCTTACAGCGCGTGAGTGCCACGTTCATCCGATGCGGATCGTCCAAGAACTCAGCCGCGTCCGCTTGGAAGTCCGTCTTTGTGGTCAGCAGCACGACCACGTTCTTTTCCCTGCCCTGGATGGCATCCACGGTGGACAGATCGACGCCGGTGTCGCGCGCGAAATCCGCAAGCCGTCGGTGCTGTTCTTTGTAGAACGTGATTATACATACACTGCTCGCGGCGATGCCCCTTGTTAGAAGACGTCCTACCAGAGTGGTGCAGACCATAGCCTCCGCATCATTGAAATGAGAGTGAGTTGCTCTCCGAGAACTACCGCTGACGTCCAAGAACATGAACGGTAGGGACTGATTCGGGAACCGCATCATGTTCAACAGCATGTGTCGCTCCTCAGCCGCCGTTCCACTCCTCAACTGCCCATCGTAGACGAAGTGGTTAGGGAGCTCGTTCAGGAGAGGATGCGCCCTGAACGTGGTGACAAGGGGAGCTATGGGGACGGCCCTCGCCCGCGTTAGAGCGTCCATCACGCTACGCGCTCCGAACTTAGCGGCGGTAGAGTGCCGTGAACAGCGCGCATACGGCTCCAATTGGTGTACATCGCCGATGTAAATATGGCGCGCTTTCGGCAAACGGCTCAGTATTGCGGCAAAGACGGGTTCTGGTACTTGCGAAGCCTCGTCGCATATGATGAGCTCGAAGTCGTCCAGGTAGTTCTTAAATATGCCGCCCTTCCCCGTCGCATTCAGCAAAGATGACGTCGTTATTGCGACGACCTGCGGCTGGTACTTGAGGAACATGACCTCGACGACCTTGTCAATCAAATCGGAGACGTCCTTCTCAGCTAGGACAAGATCCTCCCTTTCCTGCTCTGTCAAGAACTCCTGGCGCTCCCTATTCTGCATGTGAGCCTCGAACACAATCCGGCCATCCCTGAAGCGCTCACATTCGTCCAAGGCTTCCTCCTCCAACTCGTTCCTGTAGAGATCAGGTAGTCGTTTGAGGACCTCATGCATGTCGGCAGGAGTCGCGGCGATGGAGTCGTCGAACACTACCGATTCAGCGATGTAACGGCAAACGGCTAGGTCGGCGAACGCGTCGAGGGACAGGATGGTTTCAGTGATCTGGGCGACGGCTGCGTTCGTGGTGGCGGTGAGGATGATGTGCGCTCCTCCCCGCGCCTGTCTTGCTGCTATACAAGCACCGACGACGGTTTTGCCGGTTCCGAACGCGGCCTGTATCCCCACAATCGGGAAGGGTGTAGTCCCGATGGCCAGGGCCTGACGCTGGTCCTCCGTCAGAATTACTGACCGCCTGTTGATAGATATGGGTGATCCGTCTACGACGGAGATGGCTGGCACGGTGTTCTGCTGGTTCTCTTCGACACATGACAAGGGTGTGGCTCCATACACCGCGTCTAATATTCTCCTTCCGCAACTGTTCGTAGGCACATTCGTGAACAGTTCCATCTCGGAGACTGCCTCATATGCTGGGATTGCGCTGGAAGGGAGCTTGCTCAGCTTTACGCATACATCGAGGAAGGCCGAGTTGTCAGCTATTCGGCCCGCCCGCATGGCGGCACGATAGAGGGAATCGTCGGACCATGAGTAAGTTTGTAGAATCACGCGAAGTCGGCGCTCCTCTCTTGCTCGTTCCACCCGATCCACTGACATCCGGAGGAATGCAAATGCTCCCATTATCCATACTCCAACGGGGCGATGGCGAGCCCATCCGGCTTCAGAAGTCATGTCGTCCAGCACGAATTCCAGGCGCAGAGGGTACCCAGCCAAGCTAGGTATCGTAGCGGTGACTTGGTGCGTACGGCGATCATCTTCTAGAGTTGCGTAGGAAGCCAAAGCTGAGGAGGCGGCATTGAAGATTTTGCCCATAGTCGCAATGGCCGACGCTCGGTCGTTCGTGTAGCTGTCGAAGTCTCTGAGGCGATCCTCGAACCAGGCCTGCTCGTCCGGGGAGATTTTATGCACTTCCATTGGAAGCATGGCTTCGTCCGGATTGGCGGGGAGAAAGAGTTTGACGAAGGAGCAGAGTATGTCGCGAGCGGCTTCCGACGCGGGCGGCTCCGAAAATCGGACGGCGCAGGACGCTTTCCGTCGGCACAGGGCCTTCATGATCTCGTTCTCCTGAACGTGGGGCCATGGGAAGCGGGCTAGACCACGCGTTATCGTGACAGCTTCTGGGCTGTCTTCCATCGCCATTTTGAAGTTATTGACGGCAGAGCCATCACCTCTACGGGTGACTGAGAGGACAATCCCGTACCGCATTTCCTGCCAGACGGGCGGCTGGTGGTCAGAGTAACTGCGAGTTAAATTACCGTAGATGATAGGTCGAAAGAAACATAGCGCACTCACCATGGCAAAGAGTTCAATGTGCACGGTGCTCCACTTTTGTTGGGATTCCGACAGCGTCTTGCTAAATTAGCCAATGGCGACTAGGCGGTTGTCGTCTTCGGTTCGTTCCTGAAATAAAGCTGCTCCTACTCCTACCTGACTGCCATCCGTATGTAGGATAAAGTCTTTGTCTTGCGGGAATGCTAAGCAGGGGTGTGATGTCAGTAATCGTTTCAGCTCCGCGAATGCCTCGGCCTGCCTCGGGCCCCACGAAAACTTGACTTTGTCTCGCTGAGCTCATACAGAGGAGCCGCTATAAGAGAGAAGTTCGGGATGAACCGACGGAAAAAAATTGGCCATTCCAACGACTCCTTTGACTTCCTTTGTGGATTTCGGCACTGGGAAATCCCTTATTGCGGAAACATTACGCTCAGCGGGGCTGTAGCAATCGGAGGAGATTTCATGCCCGAGAAACGTTATTTTCGATTGAGCGATTTCGGTGAACTTCTTGTGGGAAATCTTGAGATTGAAAGTCCGGAATCGTTCGAAGACCTTGCGTAGAGAGGCTACATGACTGTTGAAATCTCTGTCGAAGATGACTACGTCATCGATATATGCCAAGCAGTTGGATTCGAGGCCGGCTAGAACACGAGCCATGACCCTACAAAAGTAGGCACCTGCGTTCTTGAGGCCAAAAGGTAGAAATTGGAATTGGTAGACTCCTTTATGGGTGGCCCAACCGCATTTATACTGACTCTCGGGGGAAAGTGCTAGTTGCATATATCCGGATGCGAGGTCTAGGGTGGTGTACTACTTGTTACCTGCTATCTTGGATAAGAGATCCTCAATTCGTGGGAGTGGGAAGTGATCGGGAATCGTAACGTCGTTGAGCGGTCGGAAGTCTAGGCATACCCTCAGAGAACCGTCCTTTTTCTTGACTAGGACCGTATTATGGATCCACGGAGTGTCGCTTTCGACGATGCGACCTGCTTGAATCAGCTTGTTGATGTGCTGATCAAGTTCTTGCTGATATTTAATGGGGATGCGGGGTGGGCGAAACTTCCCAGGGGGAATATTGGTGGTCGTCTTAATGTTAATTTGGGTATCCTGGTATGACCCCAGATCGTACGAGGAGTATGAGAAGCGGTCTCGGAATTCCTCAAACAATTCAAGAAGGATATGTTTCTCGGTATCTGCGACCGAAGCCTTAGAAAGATCGAAAGGTGGGAGTGGGTCTTGGCCCATTTCGCACGTTGCCGCGACAATAGCGGGGGAGCACTCTGAGTCCTTACTTGGGAACGAATCCGCCTGCATATCGTCCTCCAGAACTTCGACGGGAGTTAATACCGCGACGGCCTGGTTTTTGAATAGAACCTCAGGCCTCTTAGTGGGGTTAGTTATCAGAAGACGACAACTCCCTGAGTGGACGAGAGACGGCACGATAATTAGGGATCGCTCCCAAAGCTCTTGTCGTTGTCCAACTACCATGAGTGATTGTGATGTCGCACCTTCCGTGACGCACCGAACGAATGACTCTGAACCTGGGCGCAACACCGTAGTCTGAGCTACTCGGACGACAGCGTCATTGTTAGCCATCTCGCAAATTCTACCGCTTCCGGGCTGCAGTACCATAATGTTAATGGCGGTGCTGCCTATTCTGAGTTTCCTTGCTGCGTAGTCGATATTCCAGTTTGGAAGACGACTGAGGAAGTCGTTGCCAAGAATGATATTATAGGACTTAACGGTCTTCGGCACTGATTTTGTATCCGCGAAATGAACCAGATGCCAAATCTCGAAGTTGCCGACCTGGAAGCGAATGTGCGCACATCCAAGGAGCTCAACCGGAACTCCGGCTACACCGATGGCGCGCGAAACGGAGCTCTTTTGGAAAGAAAAAATCCCTAGTAGTGGGGCCATATCACTACCGGTGAGCGTGATGGCCGCCCCAGTATCAACCAATGCCAACATGTGGACCTCGTTGACTTTTACAGGTATCTGGGCAACAAAATAGTCTTCGGAGCAGGCAAGCGAGTTAATGATTACGGGACTTGTGGATGCCTTAGGAGGCCAAGTCGATCCTGAATCGAGTTCTAGCCGTGTCAACTGAATGCTCGGAGGAGGTTGAGAAGCCGTCACGCTTGGGCGCACTGTAGGTGTCTGAGCGGACCTAGAAGGTGTCGTAACGGGTCGATGGAAGCCGAGTGACCGGAGAGTGGAGAGTGCCTCCGGGTAGTAGATAGCGACATACGTTATACACAGCATGCGCAGAATTGCTATCGAAGTATAAAGGCAACATACGGTTATCCACCAATCAAAGATGGACCACGCGAAGACGTCAAATTTGAAAACCGTGGCACTGGTGGCATCGCTTGGCCGGGAAGAGTGCAAATGTGACATGCCCAGGGCGTTAAATATGTGTTCTTGGGTGCGTGCTTCCCATAATTCCGTGAGTTGGTGCTCAGGGATTAACTCGCTGATGTTTGTGAGTACCAAGTTGTGGAATATAGTGAGTGGAGGAGCCGTCACTCCGGACAGGTTCGTGGCAGGGTGCGTCACTGGGGAGATGTCGTTCTCCGCCACCAGTGCTGTTGATCCCGTAAACGCGTCGAACTTTACCGTTCCATTGGATGTTGGCAACAGAAAGAAACGACTAGTGCTGCAATCCGCCACGATCGCTGTCGGGGCCAGTACTAGCGTGGTGGGATCCAAAAAGAGGGATAACGAGGTACCGCTAGGAAGAACTACTTTGACGGCGGGTTTTGCATAGCACGTGGCATTAAAGGGCCGCAGGCTATAGTTCGGGGTTGGAATCGAGATACATCGATAGATCTGTAACATACCATTTCCATGGTAGGATGCGGCAATGTCGAATCGCTGCAGCATGGTGCGCACTACATAGGTGGGATCCACCAGCAATGCCGAATGCAATGAAAATGCGAGTGAATTGATCTTGTCACACAGTGATGTCAAGGCATGACGGAAGAGAGTCACTACCGCGCCTTGGGATGCGTTCTCCACTGCGAGGAGTTGGGCCGCCAATTGGTTAGAAGTAACCAATCCAACTGATTGTGAATGGGGTGCGGATCGGGATACCCGCTGCATGGACGTTACCGCGTACCCCTGGTCCGTAATCGTCAATGCGCGTCCACAATCGACCACGGAAGGGTTGGTCGGTTTCCAGGAAAGAGCGAACTCTTTGGAGTCGCTTAACCAGACATTTCCTAACATTTGACCCTTCATTTTTGAGAGATACAAAAATTGGCATGACTCCTCGTGGGACGGGGACCACACCATCACTGAACCATCACGAAGAACGCACGATCCCTCTTTGTAAGCGCAGTGTCGCATGTCGCCGACAGGAGACTCAGGTGCTGCGGTACCGTGACGTCCGTGAACGGTCGTCGAAACTAGATAACAATTCACGACCGTAAGTTTGCGTTCGATGCAGCAGCCAAAGGGGGCCGAGGGCCATTCGAATTCCAACGGGTTAGAAGTTTTGGCTACGCTGCCTGATTTAGACAGAGAACCGAACTCGCACCTGCCGTGCTGCACCATTAACCGACAGTGTTCAATGGAAACGGTTTTATAAGACTCCGCGTGGGATTCAGAACGAGCACCAAAGAAGTTGACGGAATAGAAAACCGTCTGTTCGACAATTTTGCATAAGGATGCCGGCGAGTCGTACCGCTTAGTGTTGGGACGATAGAGCTGGATCGTCAGGGCTCGCAGCGGTGTCGAGGCATCCGGTACCAGCTGTGAACAGTTATATGACAAGGGTATGCGCCAGAACCGCTCACCTCCGTTTGTGGGGCAAAACCACAGTGGTTGGGAGTGACCCCCAGGGAGATATAGTGCCATGATTAGACATACGAACAGGGTTCGAACGTAAACAGAGCCTCTACCAGATCGACCCGAGGACGGAGTCGAAGAAGGAAAAACTGATTCGGAAAGCTCCTCGTTCCGTTCCAGCAACGCTGACACTCGTGCGTTAGCCTGAGCGAGGGCAGCCTTACTTTCCTGAAGCGAAAGCGACAGGGCATTTATTTTCTTACTGGCTTCGTCTACCGTGAAGTCCTCAGATGGGGTCCAAGATGTTGAGGGTCTTTGGCGAGTCGGTGCACTACCCCGATTAGAGTTAGTAAAGTTTCCAGAGCGCGTACCTGAAGACCTCGTTCCTTGTTGGCGTCTTGGAGAAGGGCACTGATTCGCAAAGTGACCGGAACCTCCACAGTTATAGCATTCCATAGACCGACGATTGCTGTCGTCACCGTCCCTCAGTCGATTAGCAGTGAATCGTCTTCGCTCCGGAGTCTGCCAGCGTCTGAAAGAATTGGAGCCAGTTTCAGTTCTTCTACGTGTGGATGTATTGAACCTCACCTGACGTGGGTAGTCGATGGCGCTGACTCCCACTTGTGGCGGTTGACCCACAGGGTTAATGAGGCGATCCGCGGCGGCTTCGGCTAGAAGCTGCTCCACCGTTTGGGCTTTGTTGACGGCCTGCTCAAACGATGAAGGATTATCTAGCTTAACGAAATATCTGATGTCAGGACGCAGGCGGGCTACGTACTCCTCTAGCACGCGCTCCTTCTGCGTTGAGGGGTCCTGGCCCGCGGTCACCGCTCGAACCAAATGTAGGAGACGATTGGCGAACACCGCTGACGGCTCTCCTGGTTCCTGCTTGCAGTATGACAATGTCTGGCGGGCCAGGTAGCGCTGATGGGGCTTTCAAAGAACTTCTTCAAGTGGGTCACGATAGATTCGAAGGACCTCCGGTCCTCATCGGTCAGTTCCTCTATCTTCTCTCTAGCGACGCCGTCGAGGTACGCTATCAAAAGATTGGCCTTCTGTTCCGACGACATCGGTATCGCGCGCATGCGTGCGATGTCCTCAAACCGTCGCAACCAGACTGAGAATTGGACCCCGTCCCCGGTTCCAGAGAAGGAGGCTATTCTTGGAGCGGACGAGTCTGGTAGCAGAGTGGCGACCGTGGGCATAGACCGAATACGGTCATCGATCGCCCCAAACGAAGTGTTCAGTCCTGCGAGTAAGGTGGCGTTTCCTTCCCTGATTTCCTGGGCCAATCGCGAAGAAGTGTATCGAGACTCCTGGCGAACACCCGCTACAGCGTCGGCGGTCACATCGCGAAGAAGCTTTGCGTCCTTCCCTCTAACAGTAGCTGAATCGTCCAAGTCGTGGAAGACGCTTAGTAAGGGGTCCATCCAAGCGGAAGTATTAGTAGGGGCCTGGCAATCTTCTGCTGACGTGTCCTCATGCTTCCAAGATATGCTATGTTGATGGGTATCTTCGACCCGGGACTCACCCTTCTTGGTCTGTGACCTAGTAGTAGGTGGGCCCATAGCTGCAATAACAGATGAACGGCGATGTAGTACACGGGTGATGAACCAGTGAACAAGGGTGACTGTCTCGCTAACTCAAGCTTTTTATATCCTCTTGAAGGTGGGCGGAGCGACGAAGAGGAATGTGGATATGCCGCTGTGGGATGTTCGGAAGTATTCTCACCCGACATCAAGATGGGGAACCTAGCGGAGATCAACATGAGATGCCTTGCGTCGTTTACATCTTGCATTGTTCCGGCTTAATGTAACGATATAAACAAAGCCTGCGGTGGAATGAAGACATGCTGTATCTGAGAATGTTATCTATCGGAGATACCATGGGTATGGGAACGACACCAAGCCGCGCTAATGTTGTGAATTCCTAAGCCGGCTGGGAGATGTCTGTGAGAACTGATCACGTACCGTACTCTGTTCGGAACCTCTATAGCCGTAACCTAGGAAAGTGGTGCAGGAGCGACTGAAGCAAAGTCGAGGGAACGAGGAAAAAGCAGGAAAAAACTATCGGGTGTGCCCAGTTATTAGTGAAATTCGTCCTGGTGCTAGCCTCCGGGAGAGGAACAAAATCGGCGGTCGCTAT
The DNA here is from genome assembly GCA_947359475.1 of Heligmosomoides polygyrus bakeri. Lineage (NCBI taxonomy): Eukaryota > Metazoa > Nematoda > Chromadorea > Rhabditida > Heligmosomidae > Heligmosomoides > Heligmosomoides polygyrus. The sequence goes on from OX375868.1 coordinate 17,118,086, forward strand.
GACCAAAATATACAACCGGGGTCGAGAGGAGAAAAAAAAAAAGAAGTGATAATAGCAACTCACAAACGCGTGGTCCTCCCAGAGCGGCAGAGACGGAGTTCGACGAAGTCGACTCGTGATGACGGTGACGCGACGATGGTTCAACCACACTGAAAACACGACGAAATGTTACGACTATCCAGCACTATATGAGCACTATGATGAAAGAAAAAAAAAAAAAGAGGCAGTAATAAGGAATAAACTGACCTGTGGGTCCAGAAGAAAAGTTCCGTCGTCACTGAGCTGAACCTACGTGAGTCATCGAATTCAAACGGGCGGCTGCACAAGCGTTGCGACGGAGCGCGCTTTCTATCACCTCAGCGTGAGCGATGACTCATGCCTGCCGCTAAGCTGTGAGGAGAAAAAGGCAAGGGCGAGACTAAGAAAGGAATTTAAATAGGGAAACGCACGCGCTGTTGGATTGCTTAACGCCACAAAACGAAATCGAGTGATTGGTCACAATGGAAATTACATTCCGAACGCTTAAACTAGTATTTATCTCGAATATGGGCCTATTAATATCCACTCGCCACTGCAAACAGCAAAGAAAAACCTAAACGGACTCACCTTAGAATCACTTCGGGCCACACATCGCACTACTCCTGGCATATGACTTTATCCGACGCGTCCATATGCGTTGACTTCACCAGTACTGAAAACTAACCATCGCACTTTGCTGCAAAATCGCCGCTACTTGCGGAATCTCTGCGTTTGACGCCACACTGAGCTGCTCGGCCATGCTAACGGTACCTCAACACACATACATCTAAAAGAGAGCTCTGAAAAATAGCTTTACAAGCTAACCGATCGGATTTCTAATCTAATATACCGTAATCTAAAAAAAAAAAAAAATTGTCGAGGAGAGGATGCAGACGATCGCGACTATCGGCTGGCCCGGCAGCCGCAGGCAAAGTCAGATTGGCCAGATCTGTTTATGCCTCTACGAGGCGGCGAAACCGAACAAAAACTCAAAGACCGAAAATTTCGTACCTCATCTTTCCCGAGGACGTGACCCCTCACTCGCTGCTACCAGTAAGTGCGAGGGGTGGTAACTCTGGGTTCGGCGTAAGGTTTATCCATAGCAGCAGTCAATACAAGGACGAAGAGTGGATCACAGTGTCCCGGGATTGAGAGTCGATCGTGCTGCCCTCGGAGTCGTCCTTGGGTTCGCTGTCGCTGTCGTTGAGCTCCTCGTCGCCGCTCTCGTCCTCGGCGCTGCCGGCCGCCGTCGTCGCCTCCACGCATCTCCCCGATCGCTCCCCCGCCTCGGCTCGCTAGAATCAATCGGATCAGAGAAGGCGTGGAAATCACAGAACGCTCAGCTAGCTTCGCTTACAGTGCGAATCAATCGGACCATCGAGTCACACCTGTTGACCTGAGTACAAATCATCATCAATGATCCCTCCACCACCTAACTGCCGTGGTCGCAGTAGAAGCAGCGGCCCTTTCCCACGCCTTCGCGGTGCGTATTCGCGACATGTAACGCGCCAAATTCTGAACGCCTGGAAGAAGATTGACCCCAACCAGGCCTGAAGAGTAACTCACCTCCATAGGTTGTCGTCGCCGAACCAAATCGGTCGTTTCCCACTCTGCGATAGCTCGATCCTTACCGGCACTGAGGACGGTGCCCTTACGGCTGAGGCACAAGGCGAATACGCCTCCCGGATGCACAGCATGTGCCTGGAAAGAGATTTTAGACCTAGTATTCGCCTCAAATTCTTAAGTATCTTGCCTGTTTCTTGCTTCTAAAAGTGGTTGGGTCCCAGAGGGAGAGTGTTCCAGTCGAGTCGCCCGTGATAACATCTCCGGCAGCGGTGAAGCACATCGACAGCACCGTCTTCTGCTTGTCCTTACCCTGAAACCGACAGGGAAACTGAAGAACGAGAAGGAGGTGACCAACAAAGAGGCGACTACCCGGCAACAGTGCGAATGAGTGACCTCGTCGAACACGGCCGAGTTCTTCGTTAGTGTCCCCAACTTCGGGTCGAAGGACCAAAACGAGAAGTGGCCACGACCGCACACCACAATCAGATTCTTGATCGTCGGATGCCAGCTGGACGAGAATGTTTGGTCATTTGCACCCTGAAATGGAAAGTAGTCGATTTTCGGACGGTCCACAGCTGAGATGAAATTTGAAACGAAAGGGAAAGCGATGCTGAACAAGGATGTGGATCCGCGCAAAAATAATAGCCGGTGGTGGAGGTTCCTAATATAATTGGTTTGCAGGGCTTTCAAAGTGTGTTGAGCACAAAAATATAAAATTACAACTAAGTTAAAATCGGCGGAAAAATCAAAGGGTTTTGTACATATGCGTTATTAGTACAATAATGCAAAATACATGCATAAGTAGTACCTCAGTTGTTGAGCTATTATGGGTGGGTCCGTCAGAGAGTCTGCGCAGAATTAGTAGCCGCTGGGAAAACTTTGAATTTCCCCACAGTTTACCATTAGAGGTCGCATATGATGACCGATGCACAAATCTAACAACCTATTGCTTCTCTTTTTCTAATTCTGCTTTTGACTAACTTGTAGTCAAAAGCAAGCTTTGCAAGGAATAATGCAGAACAATCAACCATTAAATATCGATTGATAACATCGATGTCTCCACATTTAGCTGGAGAAGTCATGACCGGTTCACAGACCTGATAACTTCATTTCCTTTTGTCCTTCTTGCGAGTGAAGTCATGAATAATCCAATGCGGACGACCAATCAATAGCAATCCATATCGTCGACTTGTGCCTACATTTATCGTTTGAGGCAGGTAGGCGAGAGTAGGATGGCCATTTGACGAGTCCATCGCAGGACATTGTGTAGCCCACAGCTCACAAAAATCGATGATGTCGATCGAATTTCGACGGCCCCCAAGATTTCCTCAAGAAGTAAAATGCACAGCGCACCCAGAAAGGATTGACGGCCGTCGGCTTTTTTCCTTTGTCCCTTCCTGTCCACTTCTGATCAGTTGCTCTGTTAGGTCACGCAGCATCAAGTGAAACACACTAAAATAGCACAGTTGGCAACCTAGTGGTAAGGTGCGCGGCCAGAAAATCAGGAGCTGTGGATTCAAGTGCGCGTGATAGCGCAGACCGAGGAGGCGCCGGCTGTTGTTCCAATTCCAGATCCCTGGTCCAGTTTTCCCGCCTAGGCCAACCAAACCTTTTATCCCTCCGGGGTTGGTGAATTGGGACCACACTTATCTGAGAAGGATAAAGCGCTGACTTGTTCATCGGCTGGGCACCGCAAGTCATTGTGCAGGGCAAATGGCATTCAAATTGCCCCCACGTTATCCCGTTGAAGTAGAGAGCGTGGCGCACCCCGAAAAATCTTAATTAACGCCGTCGCTCATTCATTTACCTTCTATGGACCATGTGAAGCTCACGCTTATTCCATTCTACATTACTCCGTTGTATGAAAGCGGTGCAGCTCTTTCTGTTAACAGCACCAAATATTCCATTAGTTAGTCACCTAACACGGTGTCGTAGAGGTTGATGAGTGTTGCACCCACGCCTTCACAACTCTTTTTTCAGGTCTTTAAAACAGCGTTCAGCAAAAACTGACTGCGGTTCTGGACTCCTCTCACAGGGCCCTACATCCTGTCAAAATAGCATCGCAAAAGCTCACCATGAGTTGGGAACCTTTCCTGGTAAGGTTATTGGCCGGCGTTTCAACAAACTTTGCAACGGTTTTAGCACATCCAAATAAAATCTACCTGAACCTCATTTTTTAAGGTGAAGCGCATAGATCACCAGTGGAGGTGGTCATGGTTATTGATGCCGCGGAGGCTGTTGCTAGTCTGGCACTCCATTGAATAGCCCTCTCATTTTTTGTTACGATTCTTGTTTTTTTTTAATCGAGTAATTAGGTTCCTCTATAACTATAACTATAACTATAACGTCGTTTTGAAAGAAATTAACCCTTAATGTCTTTCTCATTAGCCATATTCTTAGCTTTTCGTAATTGTGTGACAATCAAGAGAGGAATTGAGTGGCTTGATTTCCTTTCTATCCTTGCCATTTATTAGGTTGTCCCATAAGTCCCCGCCGTTTTTTTTTCAACGATTCACTGCAGATTTCGCCGGCGGTCTCTTGCATAGCGCTGCATAGCTTTCGAAAGAGAATGATTTGCTCTATCAGATCATGTATTGTGTTTCTTTTTTCATCATGAATTTTGTCAATTTTTAGGTCGTTGAAGTGAAAAGTGAAAAGTGAAAAAGTAGCCATTTGCGCACTTGTTCTCTCCGCTTAGGTTTGGAATTTTTTGCGCAGTTTTTTAAAGCATTTGGAAGACAATGTTCTGTACTACAAGAATATGTGTTGGTCCTTTTTTCTCACTTGCCCTTTATTGATTTTTAGTCCATCAAATTGGGAATTCCGACTTTTCCGTCCGAATTTTTACCAAGACTCCGGTTCTGTGGTTGGACTTCTTTGCTTGGTGTCATATGCCGTTTGGAAGAGGATGTCGTGCTCAGTAAGAATTTGTGTCGCGTTTATTGGCTCCCGCTGATTTCTGTCGAATATCAACAACTGAAGAAGGAGAAGGAGTTGTTGGTGAAGACGATTTTTCTCTTTTTGGCATTTTGTTGATATTCAAAAGAAATCAATAAACGCGACACACATTCTTATAGAGCAAGACATTCTCTTTCGAATGACATATAACACCAACCCAAAAAGTCCAACCACAGAACAGGAGCTGTCGGCAAAAATAACCATCCTCCTTCGGACGTCCCAATTTGATGACCTAACAATCAATAGAGGACAAATGAGCAAATAACGCCAATATATGTTCTTGTTGTGTAGAATATTGCCTCCCAAATGCTATAAAAAACTGCGCAAAAAATTACAAACCTAAGCGGAGAGAACAAGTGCGCAAATGGCTACTTTTTCACTTTTTCACTTTTCACTTCAACGACCTAAAAATTGACAAAATTCATGATGAAAAAAGAAATGCAATACATGCTCTGAAAGAGCAAATCATCTTTTTTCGAAAGCTTTATAGCGCTATGCAAGAGACCGCCGGCAAAATTCACAATGAATCGTTGAATAAAACGGCGAAGACTTATGGGACAACCTAATAGTTGCTGTGAACACTATATCACATAAACACTGGATCCGACACCGACTCGCATAATTCGAATCCGTCGTTTTTTTTTAAGTCCGGATATAAGGATTGTGCGAATAATAGCATTTTCGAAAATTTCGGTAACTTGGAGTGCTTCAGACAAGAGCAGGTTTGACAAGAGAAGAATCTTCGGATGATCCGAACAACTGTTTTATCTTCGCATCCCACATCGGATATCTGATCGGATAAGACGTCAGATTTCTGATCAAAATCAGTTCTCCAAATTATCTGAAAATCAGACGTGATGAAATGCACCCCTATCTGAATTACCTTAAGATCCGAACGTTTCAAAAATCCTATTGTTCACGCAATTCTTTTAACTAGGGTTCGAAAAAATGGAGGATCCGAATTATCCAAATCCACGTTGGATCTAGTTGGATCTAGTGTCTAATATCTTGATGATATCAGCAAGACTGTGAGAGCTCCAGAGCCTAGATTGTTATCCACATTTTTCGGGATCTGAAGAAGGCTATTACGCCGAAACATCAGCCGGATACAGTGTGGATAACAATCTTGGCTCCACAGCTCAAACAGTCCAGCCGATATCAAGTCATGCCAGGATTTCACGACAATCTATCATGGAATCCTTCTTAAAAAGGGTGGTGGTTCATCCAGTGCACTTCACCTCCGCGAGAATTTTGTCCAGAATAAGTACAATGGCAAATGTGAGCGCTAGATTCCTAGCCAGTGCGCATGTCAGGTTTCTTGTTAGGTTTTTCACCTTGGAAAGTCGTTTTCGGTCAATGCTAACTATGTAACGTTTATCAACCAGGGTTTGCTATTGGCCATTAACGAGCGTCAAAAGTTCACATTTATTAAGCTAATCAACTATTTAATGACTTAAGATGGCGCCAGTCGTTGCTTCACCCCGTTTTGTACCAGCTCACTACTGTACTAGCTTACCAGTGTCACAAACAAGTAATATATTTTATATATCTCTATCCTAAGCCTGGGCGCGTGTAGTGCAGTCGGAGGAGGCGCGACTGTCGTGTGCACCCGATACCAGGTTCCTGGTTCGGATTTCCCGCCCAGGCCAACCAAGCCTTCCATCCTTCCGGGGTCTGTGTATTGGTACCAGACTTGTCTGGGAAGGATAAAGCGCTGACTTGTTCATCGGCTAGCCACCGCAAATCATTGTATGGCCAATTACGCATTCATGTCGCCTCCACGACATCCCGTAGAAGTAGAATGCGCTGGCGCATCCCAGAAGGGATTGAGTAACGTCGTCCTTTATCCTTATCCTTTTATCCTAAGCCTTATGACAAGTCACAGTTACAGGATAGCTTCAAGTTGGATCTTGTCGTGAATCTGGTCTACACTGGAACTGAACAGCCAATCAACGCCAAACTGAGCAGCCGTTGGACACTCGCCAGTCTGTGTGGCATGTCCACTCGATGCTGCTCAATTGTCTTTGTGCTTCTCCTTCCCCGTGTAGACCACGTTAACTACTATCATAGTGGCAAAATTTGCAAAGAATTCCAGGAAAAAAATAAGCTCATACTTTGCTATTGAAGTTTCGCCTACTTTTGGGTTTAAAATCTGTGAAACATTTCTTATATATGAATTAAATAGTCGAAAACGTTAGGAAATATATAGTCCAAGGCAGTCGGATTCTTTTGGACGCACCTTAGCCTCGGCCAGCTTCGTCTCGCTTGACCACCTCCATATTGACAGCGTGTGCTGGTAGGATTCGTCTATACAAGCGAGCAGATTTCCACCTGAAAAGGTCATCCATGATGCGTTGAGGAGACGTGGATGCTGTCACAATGAACAGACGACTTACCGTCGGTGTTCGAGAAAGCCACGGTAGCTAAGGCCTTCTCGAACATCGCTTTCGAACCGCCGAGCACATGTAGCGTCGTCAACGTGATGCTGTCCCAAATCCGAACGTGGGCCTAGAATGGAGGATCATTCCACGACGGTTAAGTAGAAGGCATGAACTGAACGAGGTGCTCACCTCCGTGTGTGAATTCTCAAGCTCATTTTCCAGCTCCGAAGGGCTGGCAACCGGATCGTGACGGTCGAACTCGGGTCGCCGTTCTCGTTGATGGCAAGTCGTCTGACCACTGGCCACCAGCACACGATTCGGATGTACGCAAATGCTGAAAACAAGCTCAGAAGGTTCTAGGCTGCTTCGGAGGTACAGCAGGTCTACAGGAGCTTAGGAGGTAGGGTGAAATTGTCGCTTTTTGTCCTAAATACGGAATCAGCTAGGCAGCAATGGATTCGAATTACAGAAAATCCGAGGATTCTTGTCAAAAATTTATATGACAGACAAGGAAGCGTGACGCAACCCTTGACCGGTGGGAGGAGGAGTCACCGTTCTTCATTGGATCGTCAATAAAAACAAAACTTAAAATAAGCAAGTCTTCGAGGACACCATACGATACCGTTTAGTCGATAATATGGCCTACATGAGAAGCTGGAACCCGCCAAACAATAACAGCTAATCAAAGCACTGGCGAACACAGCCTCTTTCTTAGGCACGCGATTCCGATTGGTCTAGTTCGTGGCGTCCCCCAAGTATGTAGGCCACATTAGCTACAAGTAACAGACACACTAACCTTTACGAAAGAATAGCGTACTGCATCTTGGTCAGCAGTACAGTAGCAAGACGCAGCTTTAAACTGAGGGCAAATTTGTCTCCTCTTCGCTTTAAGTGAGGAAGCAGCCAAGCAGGAAGGGGCTCGAATTGCCTCAGGTGCAAGGATTTCTGCCAAAAATTCATATTTAATACAAAAGATAGGAATAGTCCGGGAGATCGCCGACCTCTATCTCTTTCTCAATGGCAGGTGCAAAAAAATAAACTAATACGAGAGCTCAACTTACGGTACTAGTTGCTGATGTGGCCTACATGGAGGGACGAGGGCGCGCTAGCCAATAACAGCCACTCGACTTAAGAAACATGCACCAGTCAATCTGGGGCCGATCGTGTACTCCCCTTAGGATGGCGACGTCCGTTAAACGCGCCCTGATTGGTCAGCTGCATCCCATCTCTACATGTAGGCCACATTGGCGGCATCAGGCCACATCAGTAAATACATAGAGTAGTAACTTCATCTACGAAAGGATAGCAGTTTTACAGCTAGAGATGCTCATGCTCTGTTCGAATAGCTGGCTGTTTTAGGTGGAACCTCCGGATTAGGAAGGTGCCACAAATGTTACAGCCTGCCAAGCTTCATAATGTTACCCTTTCGTTGCTTCCCATGCTGGAAGTCTAAGCCTACATTGAGGCGCCAAAGGAAGCCGCTGATCCCGGACGGCCCCTGTTTGCGCCACGCATTCAGTCGTCGCGGAATATTGTTGTTCTGGGCATGGGGCAGTCAGGAGAGGCGCTGGCTATAGTGCGTGCCACGAATCAATTGAAGGTTCGTCTCTCACCGAGATTATCTACGCCTCTCCTCCTTCCAGGGCTACTGAATTAAATACAAAGTTGTCTTAGAAGCATAGAAGACATGTCAGTCGAATGAACCGCATTTAGAATTCCTCCACGACATGCCGTAGATGTCAAATGTGTGGCTGGCACATACTTCCATCAAAAGTTGTGAATGTCAGTAGCGACCTATATGCTCTACCCTTCTCAGGTCCGGTTGTGACAATCCTAACGGTTCTTACTTTTACAGGTGGCTTTTACTAGGCTTTCTGGGTTACGTCATGCCTCTGAGTTTTCGATGAATTCTTAGAAGCATTTTGTATTTGCCTTTGACTCCCGCAACCTTGTGTGTTATTCAGAGAAGCCACAATAAAGAAAAGTTAGCAGCTTCGTTTTCAAAGAGGCTCGGTGCCGTAAAAGGGTTAAAACAATGACTTTGCAAAATTTACAAAAAAACTGAAAAAAATGTTGAAGTAACAAGTTTACTGGAGAGTTACCCACCACTTCACGTCACTTGTATGACCAGTGTAGTGACGTTGGTAGTGCTCGGTAAGATTGTGAAGAATGACGACAGATCCACTGAAGTAGAGCAGCTCACCGGTGGGCAGATAATGGACGTTATTCCGCACGTCCTTACCACGATAACCTGAAGAAAAAGCCGTTTCTTCAAATATTTCCCAGCATAGTATGGGCCACGCATTTAAACTGCCGTAGAGTCGCTCTATTGATGAGCCTGGTACTAGCGATAGGACCGCATTTTTGATCACGAGGTAGAAGTGAAAGGGTCTGGCACCAAATATACCATTTTCACGTCGAACTATACGTTTTTAAACCAAATTGGACACTCTTCTAAGCCATCGTAAGGCTTTCGAAATCAAAACGAACCCTTCCATATTAAGATGAGCTTTTTCTACACTAAAAAGAGGCTCTCCAAGAAGGTTAAAATAATTTTTTGCTCAAGAAAATTTTTAGTATGGTTTCTTTAAAGCTTTGACAAACCCTATCCAGTAAGTGTTCATATTGCACGAAATCTTATAACATTCTCATTTTTAAGGAAAAATAATGGCTTAAAGCTTGTTTTGAAGAGCAGAAAGACGGCCATTTTTTAGTGCTCAAATAAGAAGTTGCGCCATGTCATTGTTCAAGAAGTCGCGATTTTTATTCGTTTCATGTTTTCGCATGGAGTTTCACGCAGTAACGATAAAACAAAAGCAATAATGAAGAACGCACATATCCACACCTTGATGCTTCATGTAATCAGCATGTATGCTAGTAATCACATAAAAACATAAAAATTGCGTTTTTTTTTTGGTGTACATAGTGCATGTGCATGGCGAGTGCATGGCGCGATTTGGTCTCTTTATGGCTGCGGGCTGGTTGCGCTTTAAAACAAAATTTAATTTCTCATAACGATGTTTTGTTGCGATCAAAACTCTAACGCCAGGCGGCACTCGAACCCGCACATCCTGCTGACCGGTCGTGAATGCTCAAGCAGTGCCAGTGGTGTAATGGTGTAAAGCATTCCCGCCTGGGCAGCAGGAGCGGGGGAGGGGGGTTTGAGTCCCGCCTAGAGTTTTGATCGCAACGAAACATCGTTATGAGAGCTAACAACTTTAACACCAGCCAATTGAGGCGGTACGAAACTGACCTGAATCAAATTTAACCCTTTTTTTCTCGACAAGTAAAAATTTACAAAACTACTACACTCATTCGTGTAACTGAACTAAAAAATAAAGGAAAGTTATGCCAAATTTTCCTTGAACAAAAAATTTTTCTAACCTTCTTGAGGAGTCTCTAGTTTAACTTGTAAGAAGGTCACCTCGATTTGAAAAGTTATCTTTATTGCAAAAGTTTCAGGCTAACTTGGAAGACGTCCAATTCGGCGTGAAAATTGTATAATTTCTACTTATGGCTAGTCTATAGTGGGGTTTACCTCCTACGATGGCGCGACTAAGCAGTGTTCGGATCTCCAGACCAATACATCTGGTCTCCAGCTGGGTCATCTATTGCCTAACTCAACAAGCCATCGTAACGTTTCCCATTGAATTACCCACTCTACAATCCCTTGGCTCTGCGTTCTCTTAATTCATTTGTACTCTTTACCGCTGTTATTTAAATTCTGCTCTTATCAATTTCTTCAGAAACGCTAGATTGTGTTGTTGAGGATTTTAGTTGTTTTTTCTCAATTTTTTTTACCTCCGTCTTGGTTTGTTTACACTATGCCCATGAAAAATCATTGCTAATCGCCATATAGTAGTGCAGATAAATAAATAAAGGGAACGAATGAGTTCATAATAATCTCACACGAATGTAAAAACATATGTAGCATCCTAAAGAGTTTCCTTGAACGCCTCATAAAAAGCTTAAAGTTCAATCAATACCGATTTTTAGAAGGCGCTGGAAGGCCTACCGTATGCCCACTCTATTCGCGGTGGCTGACGGTCCGGTGGCGGTTGCTCGACGGTTGGATCCAGGTGCTCCACTGACGTCGGAACCGGCACTGTAACTGATCGGCCGGCGATCTGAAGCTGAAGCACATGCGAAGAAGCGTTGAAGATTGGCTCTCGAGTGTTGCATCTGCAATAGGAGGTTGGTGTCACCCTACTTTTTGAGGTTAGTGTTTCTTAGCAGCACATTGTGGACAATTTTTGACTTCTAACGGATCTTCAGATTGGAGAGAAATGTCCGGTTTATCTCGCTTTGGCTAGTATGCTCTGCAACACGAATAGGCAGATATGCAGCATTTTCAGATCAAACTGGACATTTTTCAAATCCAAATAAACACTCTTATAAGCAGCTTAGCGCTTTTGAAATCAAATTGGGCTCCCCTAAATTAAAATGATTTTCTTCAGCACAAAATGGAGACCTGCGGAGACAGAATGTTTTTTGCTCAAAGCAAATCTAGTGTAACTTTCTCTGCAATTTTGAAAATTATCAGCCTCAGAAGGTAAACGCATTATTTGAAATTTCATAAAGTATTTATTTTTAATAGAAAAATAGTGGATTAAGCCATGATTTAAAGCGTAGAAAAGCAGCAGGCATTTATTTATTAAAGGAAGAGATCGCGTCAAGCGCACGACCAGATTGTCGCGGTGGGTGTCGATTCGATTGATAGCAAAAACTCTGTTTGCGTGTATTATTTATTTATTTATTTATTTATTTATTTATTTAATACGCCGCTAGACGGCGTGCACCACCAGACAGTCAACCAGAAAGGAAGCCCTCCAAGACACCGAACACAAAAAGCCAATAGTAGTGAATAAAAAGGCTTCAGTAGGAGAAAAGAAACAAAAAATAACATCAGAAAAGGAAGTGAGCACAATTAGACGGGAACCATTGAATCGGTTAGACAAAGAAGAGAGCGGAATGACAGAGTCCTTCGTAACCAACTGGACAATAGGGAAGGCAGGTTTCATAACAGATGTTTCACTCCCCCAGAACGAACTTGAAACCAACCGGGCTTTAATAGGAGAGCATTTTTCCATAGAATCGCGATCTCTTCTTTAATACACTACATTATAATGATTGCTCTTTTGTACGCTTTAGAACAAAATTTAATTTATTTTCCTTAAAAACAAACTTTTTATAAAATTTTAAATAGTGTGATCGCTTTTTGAGAGAGATGAATAAAAAAATTTAAGGAAAATCATATCAAATTTTCCTTGAACAGCAAATTATTCCAGTCGTATTGAAGAGTCTTCAGTTCAGTTTGTAAAGATATTCAGTTTGATTTAGTAAGCGCCAATCTTGCTTGAATGAGTGTTCAGCTTTATTGGAAAAGTGCTTAATTTGATTTGGAACGTGTCCTATTTGACGAGAAAATTGTATGTAAATCCATCAAAAGTGTACAGCACGTCACAGTTCGCTTCTATTCCGGCAGCCAAACAGGTAGGAATTGATCAGTAACATGCATGCAATATTTGTAACAATAAACTTAAAAATAAGCCACAAAATCAAAGACATAGAACGAAACGACTGACCCGGAACTGGCACGACCTCTCGGCGAGCTGTGCAAGGTGCATATGGAAGCGGCACGGCTGAAACACTACTTCACCACACCATCACAACACAGCACCACAATATGTAACCTCATGCGTTTTTGATGAAGGAGAATACTTAAATCAATCCATTCTTAGGGCGTATTGGGTACTGTCGGGGAAGTCTGCTTGGGCGTGTACAACGGGAGTGCGCAAAGGAGGTACGAACCAATCACACGTCGAGCATCCTCGCGTTTACGACCGGTTGACGCCTCTTTTCTCTATCACCCGCCCAGGTAAACCTCTCCAATGAGTGGCTTTCATTCCATTGGAGACCAACTAGACACTGATTTCTAACGTAGCTACACAACTAGAATACGAAGTTGAGCGGTCAAGAAAGCTGTTATAACGATGTTTCGCTGCGACCAAAACTGTAGCGCTAGGCGGGACTCGAACCCGCACCTCCTGCTTACCGGGCGCGAATGCTCTACTGTCAAGAAAACTGTCTTAAAGTAGTGTAAATTATTACTATGTATGTATCTTAAAATCGTCAGCAACTGTTTTGCCCCAATTTAACGTGGAAGAGAAGTTTGTGAGGAACTCACGAGACGCTTCTGGAGATCGTCCACGAAGAGTGGTTTTGATAACTGGAGAGTACTGAAGGCGTAGTTCGTCCACTAACTGGGCTGTCAAGCTGAGCACAACCTGGAGAGCCTTTCACATTCTGATGCGACATCCACTTCCGTAACGGAGACCCTAAAGTGCTCTCTTAAAGAAATATTTGAAGGAATATTTTTCAGTTTTTTCACTATCTCACGCACATTTAGGCTGACCAACCCTGAAAACTTGAGGTTTATGTAGTCTTGAGTTTCATCATTAGTCTGCGATGGAAGATGCTGGCTTCTTCTACAAAGTGCTTTGGTTTCAGGAAGTAGATGACAGGATTAATTCGCTGAATGATATTGAAGTCGTATAATCTATGCTAATAATTTATGCTGAGGTGTGGTAGCGGGAAGGAAAAACATGACTTGTTCATCGACTGGCCACCGCAAGTTAATGCATAGGTGTGTAGAATACGCATTCAAATTGCTCCCGCGATAGAACGTAGGAGCAGAATGCTTAGCGGGTCGCGCAAACGGATTGACTAATGCCATCTTCATCCTTTATGTCGCCGAAATCACCATTGTTGAATCTCTGTCTCTCTAAGCCGACCAAGCCTTCCATCCCTCTGATGTCGGTGGATTCGTGTTAGACTCGTCTTGAATGGATAAAATACTGACTTGTCCATCGGCTAGCCTCCATAAGCCATTGTATGGACCTAATATGCATTCAAGTCGCCCCCACAACATTCCTTAGAAGTAGGGATTGACTAATCTCGTTCTTTATCCTTTATCCTTATCTTTTATAATTTATGCTGTGAAGAGTAAACTGACATAGTAACATAGTGTTTACTCAGTCTCATAGGTCTTGAGCTAAGGTCTAGAAGTGTTACGAAAATGCTGATAAGCTAGTTGGTGGTACATTCTGCGCAGACATTTTAACAAAACAGAGGAACACTGGCGCAGTGGCAAGATGCCTTGCAAGCTGTCGGAATCGATCAAATTCGATTCTCTGAACCAATGCCAAGAAACGGAGCCTAGTCAGCTGTCCTGCATGTGTAACTTTTTTAGAAGTCTGTCTCAGAAACGATAGGCTTATAGGCAAAAGATTTGGCAGCACTTCCAATCACTTTGTAGTGCGCCAGAAACTTCACCTTTATACAGGGTGTCTCAAAAAAATGTATGCACTGTTTGAAAGGTGATAACTTTGCTCACAGTGAAGGCACTGAAGAACTTAAAACCTCATACAAAAGCGTAAGGAAAATAGAAATTTTCTGACATATAAGCGGCATAGAGTACGCCATGCACTCGTCTGAAAGTTTAGATTTTACACTCGATTGATTGTGTTTCGCTTGAATACATGTTATAATTTCTTAACAAAGTGACCGCTTCGGTGATTGGCGCTTTCCGAGGCTTTGTACTTAAAAACATCCTAATGCTTGCGAAAAATGTAAGGAATCCAACAAAATGAACATGTGAAAGATTTTAATATTGCTGCTAGTGAAGCTTTTGAAGATTTCTGAGATTCGTATGAAAGCACAGGGCAAGAAAACTACTGCGGTGTGCAAACAGTTAGCAACGCGCCATAATCCCTCCTGAAACCTTGCATTTCAAACTCTATTGATTGTGCATGGGCTGAATGATTGTTACAATCTTACCAATATTTGGCCACATTAACCTGTGCTGTGCATCTATTAACGTTTTCCGTCGCCCATTATTTGCAGTTATGCCGATTAATCTCTCCATTCAGTTGCCTCATCAGTCCACAGAATCCGTCTTTCAAAATGGAAAATCCGTGCTCATATTTAAATCGTGCAATCAATAAACTCGCATGTCACGTGTCTTTTACATAACTTTTAAGTTCTAATCGTTAATAGAAGCACAGCACATGTTAATCTGCCTAAGTAGTAGCAAGGTTGTAATAGGCATTCAGTCCATGCACAATCAATCGAGTCTGAAAATCAAGGTTTCAGGTGGAAGCATGGCGTAATCTTGACTATTTGCACGCCTCAGTAATCTCGCTACCCTGCGCTTTCATATGAGCCGCAAACATCTTCAAATGCTTCATTGGCAGCAATGTCAGAACGTTTCAAATAAAAACACTACCTTCACTTTTTCGGATACCCTGCATTTTTCGCAAGCCGTAGTGTGTTTTTAAGTTTCAAACTTTAAAAGAAACACAAATCAATCAAAACGTCCACCTTATGGAGAAATTATAACCTGCAAAAACACAATCCATTCAGTGTAAAATGCAAATTTTCAGACGAGTTCATGGCGCATCCCATACCAATCATATGTCAGAAAATTTCTATTTTTTTACGCTTTCACATGAGTACTTACATTCTTCGGTACCTTTACTGTGAGCAACGTTATCACCTTTCAAACAGTGTATGCATTTTTTTAGACACCCTGTATAATACTTGGGTAGCTCCCTGAAAAAGTGGTTTGGATACGTAATTTGTTGCAAGGCGCGAGAATTTATAGGTTTGTTCTTCTTTAGCTTCCTAGAAAGGCAAAGCATCGATAACATGAAATGGAGCACTCGACTAGGCGGGGACTGAACACAAAACCGATTAATTGATGCCCAATGAAAGGACATAGGTCAGCCAACTGCTCCACGTGCGTTTAAAAATATCCTTATTTTGATTAAGAAATCGTTTCGATTATGATTAGAGTGCAATACCAAAAAGGGTTGAAGGTTGGATCATTCAAAACTAGAATTTAGAATTTAAATCATAAAAGCACAAACATTTAAATGACCCCACCTCTGGAGCTCTTTCCGATAGATACATTCACCATAGTTGAGCTGCTTCGTTGAGTAGACTTGGACGATACATGAAGACACGGAGGATTCTGAAGAAATTTGAGTTTTAGGGCTCCAAATTAGATTAAAAATTGATTCAGTAGACAAAAATGAAAGCAGAAAGGAAGGAGGTGGCGTCACCTAATTCCGATGTAGAATAATCATGAGGCATTTCACGCCTCATAGAGGCACTTGGGGTGCATGAGATGAAAACCATGGGTACAATCCGGTAAAATGTGCTATATAGAAAGTGTGACGGCTCTAGACAAATTAGGACGTGTACTACGAGAGTGCCATCCGGTAGGGCGTGCACGGCTGGTGCTTTTTTAGAGGCGCAGTCCCGCCTTCCCTTGCTGGCCAAATTAGCGACTCGAAGCAAATTTGGTACACCAGTCGTAAACCGAAACTGGAATCGATTAACAGTTCACGTAAGGAAGTGCGCCTTTTGCCGACTGTGCCACACCCGCTGAACCTTTCAATGGAACAAACGGGAGGTCCTTGCCGGCCTTTTGTGGATAGGATTTTGATCCTTGCAATACATACTCTTTTCTAGTTAAACTATGCATTTTTCATTTTAAACAGAACATTTGTTATTCTTAGCTTTTTTCTTTGTAGCATGACAGCTTTAGCGGTAAAATAAACATTTCGAAAACCAAGTCAGAATCAGAGAACGTAAAACTTAAATAAACACACTTACTAATCTTAAACTATTTTCTTGTTTTTAAGGAATGTTTTATCAAAAACTCTGCAGAGTATGTTAAGAAAAATATGTTAAAATAAAATATACTGTTTGAATAAGCATCTAACATCATTTATCAGTGTCACTGTCATCTTATTATTTGACCTCAAGCTAAATTTTTAGACCTATTCTGAGACTTATTCTGCTGCAGATCATTAAATTAGCTGATGTGCTAAGCGAAGAGATTGTGCCACCCGTCGTTCTACACACTTGCATTGACTGTTGAAACTGTAGTGTAAGTGCAGTTTACATGAGTTTAAATCTAGAATCAGCGTCGTCGAACGCAATAAACGAAGCTCACCACCATTCTCCGTAAATAGCATTTACACAGACAAATAAGCATTTCAAGGTTCAAGATGAGTGCACGACAAAATCTCTGCACACGAACCATTCTTTGTGTCGGAGCATATTATGGCGCACATGGACAAAACAATGGAAATTCTGATCAAAAAATTGAGATTGAGCCTTTTTTCTTAAGATGCCTTTGGTGGAAGATTTTTCACAAAAAGTCTTAAAACGAAGGAATAGCTGCGCAGGTTAGAGTTAAATGAGAGACGCTATGCTGACATTCCCAAGATCGCGTATTAAAGGGAAGGTGTATAAAAGACGGGACGAAAAACGACTTCAGCTACAGATTCGGCTTCAGCTTCGGCTCCAGTCAACGTTCGGTTACGACACCTACTACGATCCCCTCTGGTTAGCTCGAAAGGACGACCTTCAAGAATCAATAGCGAATCAAAAGGACTTCAGCAAGAACAGAAGGAAACCCAGAGCGTCGTGTAAGTGTCGGCATATGCAAGGTAAAGGATAAGGATAAAGGACGGTGTTACTCAATCCATTTAGGATGCGCCACGCATTCTACTTCTACAGGATGTCGTGGAGGCGAATTGAATGCGTATTTGGCCAAACAGTGACTTGTGGTGGCCCGATGAACAAATCAGCGCTTTGTCCTTCCCAGACGAGGCTGGTACCGATTCGCAGGAGGGATGGAAGGCTTGGTTGGTCGGGGCAGGGAATCCGAACCAGGAACCTTTTAACGGTTGCACGCGACAGCCAGCGGCTCCTCCGTCTGCGCCACACGCGCCCATATGCAAGATATGATCGTCTTAATTGAATTGCCTTGTCACTCTTTCAAAATTTACACCAGAAACTTCACCCGCGTGGTGCACACCAGCAAAAGACACAACGGCTCTTGAACTCTCTAGGTTTCTTGCCGCTCTTCCTGAAGTCCTTTTGATTAGCTATTGATTCTTGAAGGTCGAGCTGACCGAGATCGTGAGAGACCGAGAGAGGAGATCGTAGTCGGAGTCGTAACCGACGACTGACTGGAGCCGAAGTTGAAGCCGAATCTGTAGCTGAAGCCGTTCTTCGTCCCTCTTTTACCACCATCCCTTTTATACGCGATCTTGAGAATGTCGGCATAGTGTCTCCCTATTGAACTCTATCTTGCACGGCTATGGAAGGATCGTTTTGTCTTTGTTACAAAAATAAAGTGTCGATCTTGATTTTAAATATTTTTAATATTTTATAATATTTCTGCTTGAAGATTGCCCAGTACAAAATCAACGCTGTCAGGTTAAAAATAAAAATGCAGATGCCTGTGGGCGTAGTCCATTCACATACGCCAGTAGGCAAAGTTAACGACCTGTTTTTGAATAATAAAATTCAAAATGGATTTTGAAAAACTCTCACCTCTTCGAAGGAATCGTCATGTGCAGTGCTAGGAGAGTAGAGGCTTTTC
This sequence comes from Heligmosomoides polygyrus bakeri, assembly GCA_947359475.1. Taxonomy (NCBI): domain Eukaryota; kingdom Metazoa; phylum Nematoda; class Chromadorea; order Rhabditida; family Heligmosomidae; genus Heligmosomoides; species Heligmosomoides polygyrus. The sequence goes on from OX375868.1 coordinate 17,136,473, forward strand.
GACAGGCCATTTCTAGCCGGACTGCTGCCTTTGGAGATGTTATAGGACGACTGGGAGACGTTCCGTGACGGCATATGGGAAGACTTCTGCGGTGCTGAAATCGCTCTTGTAAGCCTTCAGAATCTTTTCTCTTCAAATGCATGAGTTACAAGATTTTCCGGTACCAGTCATTAATGTGGCCAACATATGAAAAAAGCAAGAACGCACCAGAAAATCTCAGGAAATGATAGCATCGATGGAACACACCGCTTTTTGGTGACAAACCCATTCCTTTCAATGCGGAATGATTGGTCTGGCGCATACGGCCTCCCGGTGTAGGCCACATTAACGAGAAGTACAGACTTTTCTTCTGGTTTTCGAATAGAGAATGGTGAGTGAGGAAAAGGCACTCTTAGGTTATTTATTATGCGACCTTTATGCTTAAAAAATTGTCTCAAAATAGGCCCTATAAAGATAAAATTAGTTAGAATTGAGAAGAGTTTATCATCCTAAAAATAAAATCATCTAGGAGATCTATTATAAATAGTCGACATCTAAATTGAAATCAACAACTACACCAGCTAATGTAAAGGCTAGCTGCTCGAGAATTTTGGAACTGTTGGTGAATTCTCCCTGGGCGTGTGCAAGGAATTGGTGTATAGAGTAGCCAAGGCCAATCACATCCTCCTTGCGCAACTCAACGTGAACTGCAACTGATTAGTCCTTCCTTTGCCCTAAATGCCCTTTTTGATAGTGCCGGGTTTCGCTATCTAGCCCGCTCCTCTTCCTTATTTATGGTTAGTTTTCTGACTAGTTATTTAGAAATAAATAAATAAATACATTTAAGCAAACGGCACCGTCGGCGATGTGACCTGAGGGAGAATGAGGGTACGCGTCACGCTTATCACAATAGAGACCTCACATATTCACTATGTGTTCGATGTGACTGGAGGTATCGCTCATTGTGGACTGTCACCTCTTATCCTTAGAGGAAGGGGCGGAGTCCATCTGAACCCCTGGTGCCAAAATTGCCCACATCCAGAGTTCGTTTCCTTACCCTTCTCTAGAATTCGCATCTTTGTTCTCTTTCACTGACGGTCTCCTCCTATTCCACCAGCTAAGGTTCCACGTCGTCTACATAGTCTAGGCGCAATTTCTGTCCCAGTTCCGTTGCGGGAGCTGATTGGTTGGCAAATTACCGTACATCCGTGCAGGCCACGTTGTCGACCACTGCGTTACAGACATTGAGAAATGGATTTGATACGGAACAAAAAAGCATACCTTTTGTGGATATCACGGTCCCGTTGCTTCCATTAGCGGACATCTCGAGCTTCGCCATGCGCCGTAGGAGATCTGCCGATGTGGTTTGCAAGAGCATCTAAAGAAAACTTTAATTTGGAGAAGCTTCGTCTTTCTTCTAAGGGTCCCTAAAAATTTCAGAAGATCAAAAGTGACCTAAATTAAATTGAATTAAAACGAAATATTTAATTTTGAAATAAAAATTTACAAAATTTAACAGTCTAAATCACATCCCCCTACGCGTTCTAGAAGGAAAATTTCAGCACAGACATTGAGTGCAAAGCTTCTTCCTAAATCTAAATTACCTCTAGGCCTTCTAGTAAGCTTGCTCAAAGTTCGAAACATGATCTAATTTTTATTCACTTTTTTTTAATTTCCCAAATTTTCAATCAGCAACGCTTGTTAAGAACTTACCAGCTCGCTCTGCTGCCTGTCAACGGTTTTCTCCAGTTCGGCCACTCGAAGCTTGAGCGACTCATTCTCAGCGTAGAGTAGGTCGTCTGGAAATGTACCGGACAGTGACGCCATATTTCGTTTTTGTTGTTTGTTCAGATTACAGTTCTTGTCCAAGCCTGTCAAGAACTTCATAACCAACGCGATCGAAATTGAAACTGACCCAAGATTACTGCTCCTCATTTAAAAGTTAGTCGAAACGGGAATTATTTTGTGGCAAAAAATCGTATTAAGCGTAAAGTAGGTCGTCTGAAGATGTCATATGAAATAAAAAGATATAAAAAATGCATGCTCTTATATGTTCAGAAACTCTCACAATCTCTTCAAAATTTTTACAACTATTTGATTTTTTTTGAATTTCACGAAAATATCCGCTGTGTGGCAGTGTCTCGTCTCTTGACTTGAGCAACATCGAAGACAATGATGAGGATAAGGGAAAAGGGCGGCGTTGATCAAATTTTTTGGGTATGCGCCACGCATGCTATTTCTACGGGATGTCCTGGAGGTCATGCGTGTGAAAAATTCAGCATGAAATATGAAAATGAAAAATTCCGTATGAAATAACATTTTCAAAGAGAGTTTATAACAGAGTAATTATCACTTAAAATAATAAAAATAAAAAAGGTTTCCAAGCTGTTCAATATTAACTAAAAACAGTATTGATCCTTATTCAAATGTAGTTAATAGAGTAATAAATGAAAAATTTAGGCGCCATCTAGAAAAATTAAGACGTTGGAGATGATCCATTTTATCGGATTTGCTACGCATTTTATTTCATTTCCTATTTAAAAAGGATGACGGATTGAACGCGATAGGCGAAAGCTATGGTAAAATCAGCTTTGAGCGAAAGAAGTACTAATCGATGGCATGGCCAGAATGAGCGAGACGCATCAGACCAATCAGGTTGCATGGAGTGAGCCGATTAGCTGGCACTTGCTTGGGCGATGCTCTGATTGGCTGTGATGGCCAGGCGCGTTCTTGTCTCACCATGTAAGCCAAACGAACGACTAGCAAAAGGGTGTGGATAGCGTTCAGTGTTCACCTATTCCTTACCTGGATGCACAATGCATTCTATTAGGTTGTAACGAATTAAATGGCACTGGCTCGCGCCATTTTTTGGCGCGTCTTTACGCGTCTGATAAAGAACAAACCGTAACATGTGGCATATCATTTAGAAGCGCAAACTTCGCTCTACCGGTGAGTACCAAACTTTCTATGTAAAAGTGGGAAAACTTTAGAGTTTTATTGACTTTTTTGCAGATGGACAAAAGGGTAATCCGAGGTATTTACTTGTATGAATTCAAGCTGGGCACTACAGCCAAGGAGGCGGACGAGAAGAGCATTCGGTCAAGGATGTTCCACAACTCGGACGGCGTATCGTTGGTATCAGAAGTTCCGGAATGGAGATGAGAGCTTGGAAGAACATGAAGGTCGTGGGAGGCATAGTGATGTTGATAAGGACAAGCTGAGAGATGTGGTAGAGGAGGATCCACACAATGGTACCAGGAAGATAGCGAAGGTTCTTGGCGTCAGTCACAACACAGCTGCCCGGCATCTGAAGGAAATTGGAAAGACCAAAAAGCTGGAAAGATGAGTGCCTCACGAGCTGTCTGAGGAGCAAAGAAACCGACGATATGAGATCTCGTCCGCACTGCTTCTACGGAACGAAACCTTGATCGCATCGTAACCTGTGACGAGAAATGGGTAATGTACGACAACAGGCGACGATCGGCACAGTGGGTGGACAGCGATGAGAGCCCCAAGGTTTTTGCGAAGCCGGAATTGCACCAAAAGAAAGTAATGGTGACAGTATGGTGGTGTTCGCTGGGAGTTATTCACCACAGCTTCCTCCCTCCCGGTGAATCCATCGCGGCAGAGAAGTACTGCATTGAAATTGAAGAAATGATGAAAAAGTTGAAGGATATCCGGCCGGCCTTGGTAAACCGAAGGCGAGTTCTCCTTCTGCACGACAATGCTCGCCCCCATGTAGCACGAATGACGTTGCAGAAATTGAATGAGCTGAGCATTGAAACTCTACCACATCCTCCGTTTTCTCCCGACCTCTCCCCAACAGACTACCATTTCTTCAAGCATCTTGGCGACTTCTTGGTAGGGAAAATATTCAAATACCAACAGGATGCCGAAAGTGCCTTAGAAGATTTCGTCAATTCCAGAACTTCTGATTTTTATGCTACTGGGATAAAAAAGCTTGTGTCACGTTGGCAAAGATGTGTAGAATCAGAAGGTTTTTATTTCGATTAATAAACTTGCCTACAAGCCGAGATATTAACTGTTTAAATTTACAGTGGTTCAGTGCCATTTATTTCGTTACAACCTAATAGTTATACTGTGGAAGCGATTTGAATGCGTATGTGGCCTATATAACGCGTGTCCAGGCGATGTGCAAGCCAGTATTTTATCCTCCCCGGACTACTCTGATACCATTTCACCGACCATCGAGAGGTGAAGGCTTAGCTGGCCTAGATATGATTTAAGTCAGAAATCTTAAATCGGTCTGTAAGCGGCAGTCAGCGCCTACTCCGTCTGCGCTACCACTCGCCGTTTTCTTTATAATAATACCGAATATTGTGGAACTGTTTGAAAACCACAATCTATGATAATAGTAAAATAACATGACATTCCAAACCAGTTTCACTAACAGAATTACTGGCATGACAGAGCAGTTAAACTTTTAAAAAGCCGATTTTGCCATTTATTTTCTATACCAAAGCAGGAATTTTCAATACAGAGCAATGTTTGCAAAGCGCCTGATTTATTTTGTATCTAAAAACTTTGCTAGACGAATTGAAGCAGATGTTTATCGATTACTATCCTAGTGCGCAGTTTAATGATCGATTGAAACTCGAGTTGTGATAGAAAGTCATCAGATCGATACTGCGGGTGGAGAAAGATGTTGCCAAAGGGAATGCGCCATGCACTAAGCTCGTCTTCTATCCGTGTGGGGGTTTGGATGTATAAATATGCGAAAAAATGTTGATTAACGATTGCTTCAGAGGCCATTTTCATGGAGAAAATGTTGCTAAATGATAGAGAACTTTTTATTTGAATTACAACACTGAGCAGCTGACGCTGAGATGCAGCTAGATCTAGCTAGTACAAATGCGCCATGGAGTAATTAAGTAACTGGATGAAGTTTCTGTGGCATTGTCATTGTCGAGGACTTACAGGTTGTCCATTACCTTAAAACAATAAGACGTGAAAATAGAAAAAAAAATAAAAAAGAACAAAGGATAAAGGGCAGCGTTACTCAATCCCTTTTGTGATGCGCCATGCATTCTACTACAACGGGATATAGTGAAGGAGATTTGAATGGCCAATTTTACTTTATTTGGCCAAGCAATGACTTGCGGTGGCCAGCCGATGAACAAGTCAGCGCTTTATCCTTCCCAGACAAGTCTGGTACCTATTAATCGATCCCGGAGGGATGGAAGACTTGGTTGGCCAGGGCGGGAGATCCGAATCAGGAACCTGGTATCGGGTGCATGCGATAGCCGGCGGCTCCTCCGGCGGAACCCACTCGCCCAGAAAAAGAATAGGAGGGAAAAATGTCTGCGAAGAGAAAGTATAGAATAGCTTTTAGACTAATGAAGGATAGGAAACTAGAAAGAAGAGTAAAGATCGAAATAAAAGGCCCGACACAGTGCCTGCTCCGTTTTGAGGCCTTACGTGGGCCACTAAGTGTACATGCTCTCCTTTACCGTTCAATGTGAGCATCTGGAGGAGAAAGAAAAAGTTAATCTCGAAGCGAAACACCAATGAAAGGGCACCGAAGATGGTTTTACTCTGTGAGAGCGAATCCTCTACATTTGAAAGACGTCTTCAGTACCATGCATGTCATGGTCCTTAGGAGAGGGAAACGGAAACACGTCGGTTTTAGTGGAGAGAGAAACATGAGTAAAAACAAAATCGAGAGCTTTAGTCCATTGGAAACAGCCTGAAGTAGCCGAACCTCTGGCTTCCTCTCCTATGGTCTGGAATGGGCGGAAACTCGTCATACTCGTGCGAAAAGGTCGTTGTCGTCGTCGCCGCCGTGCCGCATATCAGGGGCAGCAAACACGTGCACAAAGGCTTTGGCGGATCGTTAGCGTGGCCGGCAGGCATGTGCTATGCCAACGAAAAACCGTCCCCCGGCAAACACGTGGCTGTTCCAGCCACCCGTGTTCTGACTATCGTCATAGATTCTCTAGGATTTCGAGAATGGGATTGGACAAGCGGAGCGGATAAGCCTATCCCGCCGCATCGGACAATTCGCTTCGGATGCGTTATGCATTCGAACGAAGTGTGTCTTGAACGCATTTTGACTTACTGGGCGACTTATGTGCTTAAATGAAGGTTATTTCGAGATGCTGTCCTTTACAACGTATTTTCGATTTAGAAAAAGATTCCCCCAAGCTCTTCTACCGTAGCGTAGAAATTTGATTGTGTTCAGTGTCTGTGGATAGGTATGTTCAGAATGAGAGTGAAAAAAACGGCACCGACATTATATAATAAATATAAATATATAATTAATATAAATATTGTATATCAGTATAAAGGATAAAGGATAAAGGACAGCGTTATTGAATCCCCTCTGGAATGCGCCACGCATTCTACTTCTACGGGATGTCGTGGAGGCGAGTTGAATGCGTATTTGGTCATACAATGACTTGCGGTGGCCAGCCGATGAACAAATCAGCACTTTATCCTTCCCAGACATCTAGACAAGTCTGGCACCAATTCACCGACCCCGGAGGGATGAAGGCTTGGTAAAAAAACCAGAAATTGGCACGCCGTCCTTTATCCTTATCCTTATAATAATATAAATAAATATAATAAATAATATAAATAATAGTCATATATACTATCTATACTACAAATTGGATACTTTAGACACTCTTCTAGACAAAGTTAATGCTTCTGAAATCAAATTGAACAACTTCCAAACTGAAACGGGCTTCTTAAAGGTTGCAAAATGAAGCCTTCAAGATGGATAGAATAAGTATTGGTGCAAAAAAAATGGTATAACTTTCTTGAAATTTTTAGTTCTGCTTCCTAAATAAGGATGAAAATTGTATTTAAAAATAAAAAATATTAAGTTAAGTTTTGTTTTGAAGCGCAGAAAGTCAGCAGTCATATAGTGTGTCAAACGGCGGCATCGCGGTATGCATGCGAAAAGCTTGCTGCGATTTTTGTCTATTGATTGGTAGGCAAATGCTGCTTAAATGAAGCACAAAAGGGAGGATATTTATGTTCTTTACAATTGTTTTCGTTCGTCGTCTACAGTTGTAAAACAGATAAGAATCGCAACGTCCTGGACGAGGCATGGCGCAATCTCCTGTTTCGACACTGAAATTGGTCGCCTTCCCACTCTTGAAGACAAGCTTTAAGCCATTATTTTATCTATTTGTTTATTTCTGAACGATTTTCGTCAAAAGTGAGAATTTCATAAAATTTGTAAGGATGTGCTCACTTATTGAATAGGCGAATTGAAACCTCTAAGAAAGTCATACTAAAACTTCCTCGAACAAAAAAATATTCTTATTTTTTTAAGGCGTCGCTAGTTTAATATGGAAGGAGCTCCTTTTGATTTGAAAGATGTTCAGTTTGATTTCAAAAGCGTTGGGCATGTTTAAAAGAGGGTCCATTTTGACGCGAAAATAGTTAAAGCATAAAGGATATAAGCTGTCACTCAATTCGTTCTAGGATGCGCCACGCACTCTACTTCTACGGGACGGAGGCGATTTGAATGCGTATTTGGCCATGCGATGAAATGCGGTAGCCAACCGATGAACAACTCAGCGCTTTATACGTCCAGATAGTTTTGTACCGATTCTCCGACCCCGGAGGGATGGAAGGCTTGGTTGGCATGGGCGGGAACGCCGAACCAGGAACCTGGGATCAGGTGCACGCGTACAGTAGGCGCCTCCTCCGACTGCACTACACGCTCCCAATAGGAAAATGATATGCATACTTGAAAATCTTGAACTATAGCTAGAAATTGAGCTCAACCGCTTCAGCAGAACAGCGTTCAACTTGCCCACTTGCCTTTTTAGCTCCAAAAAATCTGCAAACAGGCTTATTTTCGTGGTTTTTACGCCGCTGCTGCAGTTCTCACAGTCCCGCGACCTTCAATTTTTGCGAGAAGTTCGAAGGTCAGTGACATTCTGACGAAAGTAGCGCGAACGGCCGACTGCTCCTATTGCCCTTTTGAGAGCAGTGAAAGGAGACCGTCATGAGAGAGTGAGAAGAGAAGCGAATAGCATTCAGAAATTCCCAAAGTCTGGTGCATTTTAAGACTAAACAAGTGTCGCATGTCTCGCATCTGACTTCTGAAATACTACTACACATAGTTCTACTATTCCGTCTTTCCAATGTGAGTCCGTGGCTTACCCTTCCAGAGGCACTCCGCTACAAGTTTTTGTGAGTTTAGTGGATAAAACGTCATCTTAAAGGACAGAAAGGACGACGTTACTCAATCTACTTCTTCGAGATGAGGAGGAGGTGATCTGAATGTTTTGCCATACAGCGACTTTTGGTGACCACCCGATGAATGCCAGTACTTCATCCTTCCCAGGCAAGTTTGGCACCAATTCATGTTCTGCAATAAGAAGGAGGTGACTTATACCCGGAAGAATGGAAGGCTTGTTTGGATTGGGCCGAACCGAGAATCTGGTGCCGTGTGCGCCCGAAAGCCGGCACCTCCTCCGACTGTGCTACAGGCGCCTTTAGTTCAAGAAAACTACGGGACGATAAAGTGTCAATGTGCAGAAGGCTTTAATTCGCGTCACCCAAGACAGCCCGTTGATGCTTCCACAACTTTTAAACAGTTCAGAGTACACGACGCATTCTAGCGGGAGTCAAGAAAGGTGGTAATGTTTTGTAATGAAAAAGTAAGGGACCCATAATGGCAAAGATCAATGCGATTGGGTTGAGCCATACACTGAATATTTGTCGGATAATGTGAACGAACACAATGAATGCGGTATTAGATCAACCATGGGGAACACTACGACGTCTATCGGACGGCATCAGATGGTAGCATTGTGTTCAACAACTCGCATAACAATGTCATTTTAGCAGAGCCATCTTATAAGATGGAAGCCAAGGATGGCTGGGTGTGAAATCGAACCATACTTCGATGGTGTGACCAGCAGTCACAACTGCCCTATCAAACGGTCAATCTAATACGTTCTTGGATAACAGACTTGAAATGATAGCAAAACCTTGACAAATCCTAGATCAATTTAAAGATCCACTTCCACTAGCAATTTCAAGCGCATCGTTGTAGTTTCTAGGGCTTTGAAGAATGTGATGGTTCATCGCCTATCCTATCCATATTCCATGTTCGACTGTCATTGAATCTTGGCATGATATTGATCAGTATGAATACCCAAGTGATGTAGCTGAGGAGCCAAGATTAGTACAGATCCTTTATTCCGGCTAACGTTTCGGCGTAACCGCCTTCTTCAGAGCCTGGAAGAGTCAAGTTGAGTTTGAAAAACCATCCGTCCAAGAGCCATTTCAGACCACAGCGGAGAATCAGAGGTTGGTAGGAGAGGGAGACGAAACACGAGGAGGTAACACAAACAGTCCAGTGCAGATGGGCGAACGGTACCCCTTTTAAGGCGACACATGAGGAGATGAGGTCACCTTCGGTTCACCCTCCTAGCGAGCCTCTGGCAGACTGTCCTCCGGTTCGAGACCGCAAAGGTCAACGTACGGAGCCAGCTCCTGTATCACCGCTACGCGTTCCTCCTTCCTGTTGATCGTGGGGTTCCTAGCGGCAATCCACAGCGCTTCTAGTGTTTTGCGCGCCGAGATCTCGAACTCGCGTGCCAATATCGTCACCGCCACGTCAATGCCCGCGCCATTGTGACATCGTAGCCTGTGCTCACCCAACGGACCGGCGATATCGCACCTACGAAGCATGCCCAAATGTTCTTTAACGCGCTCCCCAAGGGGTCTACCCGTCTCGCCAATGTACTCGCCGTTGCAACCCGTGCATTTTATAAGGTATACCACACCAGAGACCATGCAGTCTCCCTCCTTACCGAATGGGCAGATAATACACTGGCGAGTCTTACAACAGGAATCGTATAGTCGATTCCTAACGAGACGTGCCTTGAGATTGGCCGGCGGAACCTCGATGATGCGGACCATGCTATCAAGACCAGCTTTGCGAATGCAGTTTCGGCGGCGTTGGGGGCCCCACAGATCGCGTATCATGGTTACTAAATCTGGTCCTCAAACAGGTCCTCAAGTTTCTGCCGGCCCATCTTCCCAATACCGCTGCTTTCCTGGGGAGGCTTAGGGGAGTGTCATTGGGAGAAGGCTGCGTTATGG